>JAQISU010001235.1:12605000-12832500 GCA_029339505.1 Unio delphinus
CCTAAAGTAATGTGATTGGGGAACGTATTCAAAGGAGAAATTGTATAGTATACAGTATGTGTTAGTTATTGTATAGTTTACAGTGTGTTAGTTATTGTATAGTATACAGTATGTGTTAGTTATTGTATAGTTTACAGTATGTGTTAGTTATTGTATAGTTTACAGTATGCATTAGTTATTGTATAGTATACAGTATGTGTTAGTTATTGTATAGTTTACAGTATGTGTTAGTTATTGTATAGTTTACAGTATGTGTTAGTTATTGTATAGTTTACAGTGTGTTAGTTATTGTATAGTATACAGTATGTGTTAGTTATTGTATAGTATACAGTATGTGTTAGTTATTGTATAGTATACAGTATGTGTTAGTTATTGTATAGTTTGCAGTATGTGTTAGTTATTGTATAGTTTACAGTATGCATTAGTTATTGTATAGTATACAGTATGTGTTAGTTATTGTATAGTTTACAGTATGTGTTAGTTATTGTATAGTTTACAGTATGTGTTAGTTATTGTATAGTTTACAGTATGCATTAGTTATTGTATAGTATACAGTATGTGTTAGTTATTGTATAGTTTACAGTATGTGTTAGTTATTGTATAGTTTACAGTATGTGTTAGTTATTGTATAGTTTACAGTATGCATTAGTTATTGTATAGTATACAGTATGTGTTAGTTATTGTATAGTTTACAGTATGTGTTAGTTATTGTATAGTTTACAGTATGTGTTAGTTATTGTATAGTTTACAGTATGTGTTAGTTATTGTATAGTATACAGCATGTGTTAGTTATTGTATAGTATACAGTATGTGTTAGTTATTGTATAGTATACAGTATGTGTTAGTTATTATAACTTATTGTATTGTATACAGTATGCATTAGTTATTGTATAGTATACAGTATGCGTTGGTTATTGTATATTTTACAGTATGCATTCATTATTGTATAGTATACAGTATGTGTTAGTTATTGTATATTTTACAGTATGTGTTAGTTATTGTATAGTATACAGTATGTGTTAGTTAGCAAATTTTTTAGTAAATTATGTTTCTCCGAGAATACGTTCCCCAATCACATTACTTTAGGGATATTAGCCTGCTACCTCGCGAATCCAGCCCTACCAAAAGACGAAAATTCGTCTTTCCTGTCTATGTCATATAGACAAAGGGCAATAACTCTTGCCCATTACCTCCCCTTGCCGCCCGTTAGGTGTCGCTTCTTTAGTTTTTAAGCTGAGCGATATATAAAACACGAGGATGCTCGCATGGCGGGGTGGTTGGGAGGGTTTCTTAGTAATGTGATTGGGTAAGTATTCTCGGAGAAACATAATTTACTAAAAAATTTGCTTTCTCCTTTGAATACGTTCCCCAATCACATTACTTTAGGAGAATAAGTAATAGGAGGAGGGAATGCGGAGCATCCGACCTCCACCCCGGGTATCCTCTAGGGAATGATGGTTGGATTCCCCATGTGAATGATAACCCGGTCTCCTAATTTTCAATCAGCAACACAGCCCAGGGTCACGTGATATGTGACCCTTTTATGCGGTTAAGAAGATAGTTATTGAAATCTTCTTACCTACGAAAATTTATCTGGCGAATCCAGCGAAGCTAATAGGCTGTGCTGATTGTTGCACATGGGTCTGGTGGGCGTCTGGGCTGCCCAACACCGGACCTACTAGAATCAATGTTTGCCTCTGCGAGTACAAACTTGAAGATAAAACTGTAGAAGGTTGACTCTGCAACAGCTTCTATAAGGTGACTGATTTGCGAATTCTCAGAGTACACCGAGCGTATAACCCACTACAGCCATGAAGCAAGGGCTTGAATGGTGATATCTCATATCCCAGCTATCACCAGAAGAAAGAGGTGCTAGTATGTGACCTGACTCACCTCTATGCATTGAAATGGTGCTAGAGTGCCCAAACAGGATCTTACATGGCTGTTGATCCTGACTTATCTATAAAGAAAGCGAGCTAATGACGACTCGTTGATCGCAATGTATGGTAATCTATTTTGGACTACGAAGCCTGGCTGCGTCAAGAGGACCATCAAACCCTCTGATCGAAACGAAAGAGAGTTCGGGTCACTAGAAAGGACATGTAACTCGCTCACCCTGCATGCTGAAGCTAAGGCTATCAAGAAACCCAATTTGTATGATAGTAGCTTTAACTAATCGTGGGTTAAAGACTCAATACTGTCTGAATTGAGTCATGTTAAAACCCAGGACAGATTCCATTTGAAAACAGGGTGAGGGATATAAGTCGATTAAATTTTTTTTTTTTTTTTTTTTTTTTTTTTTTTTAAATGTCTAAAGATCTGACAAATCTTCGTCATGGCTGATAGCACATGTACCAGAATGGCGGAATGTGTCTGATATCATGGAGCGGTAACATTTGAGAATAACTGGAGCCAGATGTTTCTCCTCGAAAAGCCAGAGAAAAGTTGGCCAGTTGAGGGATTGTGACACTCAGAGGAACAATGTAAATGATATGGTACCAGTCTCTGAAAACATGCCACTTGCCCTCGTAAACCTTCAGAGTAGAGGGCCTTCTTGCTCTCGAGATTCTCTCCGCAATCAAAGATTTAAATTGTTTGTCTTGCAAGGCTGTCTGGACAAGAGCCAAGCTTGAACATAAAGACGGTCCAAACAGGGGTGGAACACCCCTGGCCGCGGTTGCTTGTGAATACTTGTGCTGACTGTAATCTTCCTGGGTAGATCTATCGCCTAGATTGAGTAGATCGGAGACACAGGAGTTGTTCCATCTGAGAGGGGTAATCAGAACCATCTGACAATTCTGACCCCTTAACTTCTGGATTAATTCCAGTACCAAGACCGTGGGAGGGTAGGAGAATGCCCACAACCCTTCCCAGGTGATTGATCGAGCATCCACGACCCAAGCTTCTGGGTCTGGAACCTGTGAGATGAAAGGTGGAGAACTTGCGATTCCATCTTGTTGCAAAAGATCAATCATCGGACGTCTCCAAAGTGTGTCAATTGGAAGAAAGTCCGATTGATGGAGTGACCATTCTGTGTGAATGACTAGATAGAGTGTCAGCCAAGACATTGAGTCTGCCAAGAATGTGTCTGAATTATACATTGAGGTGGAGATTGTCGAACCAATGTAGAAATTGCCAGTTCAGATTGCACAGGTCTGGTGATTGGTGTCCCCTTGTTTTGAGGCAAGGCACCACCACAATGTTGTCTGACATAATGAGGGCAGTTTGTAATAAGAGTTGATCCTGCCCGAAATGAAAGGCATTGATGACAGCCGTTATTTCTGAAAGGTTGATGTGGAAAGGGCTCGCCCCTGGCACCCACGTGCCGCTGACAGTATCGAAGTTCGGCAACAGGTGGGCACCCCAACCGTAGGTATTAGTGGCGGAACATACCGTTATCCCCTTGGGGTATCTCCAGAGTAATCCCTGTGGACAGCCTACAGGGGTTGTGCCATTGACTCAAGAATGATTGTATCTCTGGCGTGAGCATGACTGTTTTCTGGGATCGAAGGGACTTGAAAAGAGCGCAATTACGCTAGCAACGTCCTTTGTAAAGGGCGCATGAAAGGACGGCTGATCGGGATCAAGTCTGCTGCCGCATTGAATAATCCGAGGATCTGCAACTCTCTCGCTAAAATGCGCATCCTGTCGGAAACGGACTCTACGAGTGCAATTATCTGGATAATCGCAAACTCGAGGAAGCCTTACCAGATTCAGATCGGGAGAAACTCCACACCCAGATGGACCAAAATCCGGATTGGACAGAGATCAAACTTTATCCAGTTCACGAGAAAGCCTATATGACGTAAAGTGATATAAGATCGTTTCTGCCTTTGAGCAGAATAGAACTTGACAGATGTTTCTGGAGGATGTCATCCAAATATACTGCCGACGCAATAGATGAAGTCGAGCGGAACAGGGTGACGACGTAACCCATAACCTTGGTACTAGCCCAAGTGCTTAAATTTAGGCCAAAAGGTATGACATGGAACTGATAAGCCTAGTCCCGACAAGCACAACGGAGAATGTCCGCTACTCGTGGGATAGGGACGTGAAATGTGCGTTGGTCATATCTAGCCAGCTTATGATGGGGTTTAAGCGACGTGCCCTTCAGACATGCGTCACGACGTATCAGGTCTAGGTTGGCAGAAGCAGTCAGCGCATTGGCCATGGAATGGTGAGCTGCCCTGTTAAGAACCCTAGCTAACCGGGCCGTCGAATCCCAAGCATGTTCATTGCCAGATTTTTCAGCGATCCTGAAAATGGCTAGGGAGGCTAGGTCTAACAGTGAAGACGTAGCGACTACATTCGAACCAGCTTGGACGTGGCATTGAACACAGTTTTGTCCACTTTATAAGACAATGCCGCAGACATATGGACTGCTGCCCTATTTTATCCCGAGCCAGGACCTCAGTATTGAACGCATCGAAGTGAGTTTTGTACCATCGACCTGAAAACGACGCTGGTACTTGGCTTTCAGAAAAGAACGCCTTAGCATTTCCTGGATCCCCTATACGTGTCGACAGACGGTCATTAATTTCCTTAATTTTGTCGACTGGGGAAGGAGGCGGAAGGATAGAATCTCTTCCCCTTCATCCAGATCGACCGACGCACTAACCCTATAGTCGGTAATTGCAGCAGGAGGTGGAGGGCATTCTGAAGGGGCCTTAACACCCTAAAAATTTCCTCCACTGCGGCTTTGAAGCTGAACTCAGTCCGTTCCATAGTTGGATCTGCATACAGCTGATTTGCCTGTGATTCATCGCACTCACTATGTGCATAATCTTGCTCTGGTAAAGCATCCATATCGGGGTAATGCATACCAGGTGGCATAGATGACTCGATTCCGTCATCTCTAAAAAAAGGCATTCACTCTCCCTTGTGGATGAGTTGATAGCCTATGGACGGCCGGCAATGCCGAATGAATTGATTGGTATAGGTTTGGCCTGAACGCCTGCGACGGGCCGGCTATGACCGGCACCGACCGCTCGAATGGTCGGGTTGGATCGAGAGATTCATCGCCAACATCAGAGTCATGGTAGTGATATGTAACCGGTAGTACGGATTGACAGACGGAAACATCACTAGAATCTTCGTCAATCCGATTTGTGCGGATTGCGGTATGATAAAAGTTCCCGTGCTGGTACAGCGGTACAGTCGGACGGACTGGTATATGACTAAAATCTCCATACGGTTGGACGACCGGTGCCTGTTGGGCTGGACGGCCGGAGCCGGATGGACTGTCAGTGCCGGCAAGTGTCGGCTGGAAGCTTGGCTGGACAACCGGTGCCATTTGGGTTGAATGGTCATTGCCGGATCGACGCCCGGTGCCGGCTAGTGCCGGCTGGATGACCGGTGCCATATGGCTGAACGGTCATTGCCGGATGGACACCCGGTGCCGGTTGGTGCCGGCTAGAAGGTAATAATAATTACATAATGCTTATGTAGTGCGGCCAGCACTGTGCACCCATCTACCATTCGCTCAGAGGGAATGTTGGTTCTGGTATAGCTTGCATATCTGTACAGCATACCAGGTGACCTAGATGACGCAATTCTGTCATAATTGACACTTTCACTAAATCTCCCTTGTGGAGAAGCCGTGAACATATGGACGGCCGGCACTAACGGCTGATTGAACTGACGAATGGTCGGCCTGAAAGTCCTGTTCTGGTAAAGCTGCCATATCTGGGTAGCGCATACCAAGTGGCATAGATAACTCAATTCCGTCATCTCTGATAATGTCACTAATTCTCCCTTGTTTTAAAATCACACCGACACGTATTTGACGTGACGGGAGGTTACACCGGCGATACCGACTGATTTGTCTGGTATATGGTCGGCCGGAATGTCGGCGAAGGTCCGGCTATGACCGGCACCTGCCTCTCGAATGGTCTGATTGGACGGAGATACATCTATAACATCTCTCTCATGGTAGTGATATGTAACCAGTAGTACAGATTGACTGACGGGTACATCACTATAATCTCCGTAAATCAAATGTACAGCCGGTGCAGGTTGATGTCGGCTGGAAGACCGGTGCCATTTGGGCTGAACGGTCGTTGCCGGATGGACGGCCGGTGCAGGTTGATGCCGGCTGGAAGGTCGGTTGCACGACCGGTACCATTTGGGCTGAACGGTCGTTGCCGGATGGACGGTCGGTGCAGGTTGATGCCGGCTGGAAGGTCGACTGGACGACCGGTGCCATTTGGGCTGAACGGTCGTTGTTGGATGGACAGCCGGTGCCGGTTGATGCCGGCTGGAAGGTCGGCTGGACGACCGGTGCCATTTGGACTGAACGGTCGTTGCCAGGTGGACGGCCGGTGCCTGTTGATGCAGGCTGGAAGGTCGGCTGGCCGGCCGGTGCCATTTGGGCTGAACGG
Source organism: Unio delphinus (assembly GCA_029339505.1). Taxonomy (NCBI): domain Eukaryota; kingdom Metazoa; phylum Mollusca; class Bivalvia; order Unionida; family Unionidae; genus Unio; species Unio delphinus. The sequence goes on from JAQISU010001235.1 coordinate 12,611,381, forward strand.
CCGGTGCCTGTTGATGCCAGCTGGAAGGTCGGCTGGCCGTCCGGTGCCATTTTGGGCTGAACGGACGGTGCCGGATGTATGGCTAGTGCCGGTTGGTGCCTGCTGAAGTGCCGGCTGAACTGACGGTGTCGGCTGGACGGCCGGCGAAAGTGCATAATAAAATGGATCCAATTGATCCAGCCTAGACTCCATGCGTCCGGACTTACAGGCCCGAAAGCCATGCACGGACCTGCGGTGAAATTTACATCCACTGGGCAGCCTAAACCATGTCAACATAATTTCCTCCATTTCCACATTGCCAACACCCATTTTGCCATTCATGCCTTCGTTGTCGACTTTGCTACTGAAACGACAAAAGAAGAGAACAAAGCACAGATTAAAAAATTCAGCATATTATTAATTCGATAATACTATAACCGTTATTAACGGAGTAGTCAAATTATTCCGTGCCATGTTAACTCTTAATGACCACACTACCGGGTAGTTATCACCGTGAGCATGTTGCAATAGGTCGTTCAAGACGAAGTCTACTGAAACGAAAAGATGATAAACAAAGCACAAATTAACAATTCAGTACGCTATTAAGTTGCTATTCCATAACCGTAACTAACGAAGGAAGCGAAATGATTAAGTGTCGCGTGAATTCGTGACTACAACACGAAATTCCGCCATTAAATAGTCGCAACTGGTCGTTCAGAGACGAAGTCTACTGAAACGGAAAGAAGATAAACAAAGCACAAATTAACAATCAGTACGCTATTAAGTCGCTATTCCATAACCGTAACTAACGGAGGAAGCGAAATGATTAAGTGTCGTGTGAATTCGTGACTACAACACGAAATTCCGCCATTAAATAGTCGCAACTGGTCGTTCAGAGACGAAGTCTACTGAAACGGAAAGAAGATAAACAAAGCACAAATTAACAATTCAGTACGCTATTAAGTCGCTATTCCATAACCGTAACTAACGGAGGAAGCGAAATGATTAAGTGTCGCGTGAATTCGTGACTACAACACGAAGTCTGCCATTAAATAGTCGCAATTGGTCGTTCAAAGACTTTTTTGAAGTCTACTGAAACGTCAAAGAAGATAAATACAGCACACATTATCAATGCAGCACGTTATTAGTCGCTAATATCGTAAACGTTACATGCGGAAAAAGCGAAATTATTGAGTGCTACATGTATTACATGCTTTGACCACGTTGCAACCTGGTCCGAAGTCTAGAAAAGGTGACAAAGTCACTCAAATTGGAAAATATTGTAAAATAATGTATACGACCTGTAGAGGAATGATTATCCAACACAGTAATTCCAAATTTAACTTCGGATGGTCAGAATTTACACTAAGATGGCTTGGATTCATTGGAGGTCTAATTGTACGTGTTTTCGCGTAAGCGAAGCTAAAAAACTAAAGAAGCGACACCTAACGGGCGGCAAGGGGAGGTAATGGGCAATAGTTATTGCCCTTTGTCTATATGACATAGACAGGAAAGACGAATTTTCGTCTTTTGGTAGGGCTGGATTCGCGAGGTAGCAGGCTAATATCCCTAAAGTAATGTGATTGGGGAACGTATTCAAAGGAGAAATTGTATAGTATACAGTATGTGTTAGTTATTGTATAGTTTACAGTGTGTTAGTTATTGTATAGTATACAGTATGTGTTAGTTATTGTATAGTTTACAGTATGTGTTAGTTATTGTATAGTTTACAGTATGCATTAGTTATTGTATAGTATACAGTATGTGTTAGTTATTGTATAGTTTACAGTATGTGTTAGTTATTGTATAGTTTACAGTATGTGTTAGTTATTGTATAGTTTACAGTGTGTTAGTTATTGTATAGTATACAGTATGTGTTAGTTATTGTATAGTATACAGTATGTGTTAGTTATTGTATAGTATACAGTATGTGTTAGTTATTGTATAGTTTGCAGTATGTGTTAGTTATTGTATAGTTTACAGTATGCATTAGTTATTGTATAGTATACAGTATGTGTTAGTTATTGTATAGTTTACAGTATGTGTTAGTTATTGTATAGTTTACAGTATGTGTTAGTTATTGTATAGTTTACAGTATGCATTAGTTATTGTATAGTATACAGTATGTGTTAGTTATTGTATAGTTTACAGTATGTGTTAGTTATTGTATAGTTTACAGTATGTGTTAGTTATTGTATAGTTTACAGTGTGTTAGTTATTGTATAGTATACAGAATGTGTTAGTTATTGTATAGTATACAGTATGTGTTAGTTATTGTATAGTATACAGTATGTGTTAGTTATTGTATAGTTTGCAGTATGTGTTAGTTATTGTATAGTTTACAGTATGCATTAGTTATTGTATAGTATACAGTATGTGCTAGTTATTGTATAGTTTACAGTATGTGTTAGTTATTGTATAGTTTACAGTATGTGTTAGTTATTGTATAGTTTAGTGTGTTAGTTATTGTATAGTATACAGTATGTGTTAGTTATTGTATAGTATACAGTATGTGTTAGTTATTGTATAGTATACAGTATGTGTTAGTTATTGTATAGTTTACAGTGTGTTAGTTATTGTATAGTTTACAGTATGCATTAGTTATTGTATAGTTTACAGTATGTGTTAGTTATTGTATAGTTTACAGTATGTGTTAGTTATTGCATATTTTACAGTATGTGTTAGTTATTGTATAGTTTATACAGTATGCTTTTAAGAACATTTAGATATGGTATGGTGTGATAGAAAACCCACACACTCAGATAATTTGTGTTTGAAATTTACTAATGCATAAACACATGATATTCACAATCTTTTAACTGTTCACTTCAGAAAACAACTAAAGATCAAGAACCAGAGGGGCATGTGTTTGCACCTGTAAGTAACCTTCATTCAAAGATATTTTGCTAATTCAAATGTCACTTAAGTAAAATGATTTTTATTTTTTATTTTATCTCATTTTTGTGCTGATGCATGTCAGATTTCTCCGTAAATGGTTGAGTCTTTTTTTTCTGTGTAAGCTAAGGTGTGAATCAGCCACTTCACAACAATATTGTATAATATTGATAACATGGAACTTTCAGGAAATGTGGCTTTTGTTTTGGATTATTCATTTTATTGATAACTTGGAAAAATATACAGAAAAAAAATAGTGTATCCAGGTGACACTGTGCTAGTCAACATGATTAGTAAGTTCAGAGAAACAGCATCTGGAGTCTTGGGTACACTGTGTTGGTCTACAGTGATCAGTAAGTCTAGAGAAATGACATCTGGAATCATAGGGACACTGTGTTGGTCTACATTGATCAGAAAATCAAAATAAATGGCATCGGTTTTCCAGGGGATACTATGTTGGTCTATACAACAAAAATCTCCAGAGAAATGGAATTTATTTGATTGATGTTTTACTCCATTTATTCAGTACACAGTGGCTGTTCAGGTTATTTGCATACTGTTATCATTAAAATGTAGCTTCTCAAATACAGTCAGACCCACTTATCTTGACTTAATTTTTCTTGAGAACCCATTTATGACAAGTGTTTTGGTCCAGTCTTGAAAAAAATCCCTCTTTGTTATGCTAAATTTTGCCCGCTTATCTCAACCCCTGTTAAGTTGATAACCCTGTTATATCAGGCATAAGTTTCAGTCCGAGGTAACATGTAAACCCACTTTATTCAACGAAATGCAACATTTAATGTCCATCTTGGAGGAATTTTACAACAGATGATCTGGCACTTCAGCTCCTTCCTGTACCTTATACTGGCAAGGACAGAAAAAGTCGGTACAAGACGTTTTACCAGTAAATATGCTAATTAACGAATCTCATCCATGCATGGTTTGCATAGAATGGAGACAATTTTGTTGTAAACAATGCTTTAGACTGAGGAAATTGAATGAATGCATTTCTGACCTTTACATTAACTGCCTTCATAGTATAATGGACACCATCACATGTGAACATTACAGAATTTGATGTCAAGCCTGTTAACTGTAAAGACTTCAAACTCATTTGACATTTTGTCGCTACATAAGTACTAACAGTCTCATCTTTGTTTCTGGTACAGAAGCAATTTTTATCGGTAAAAGCCAACATATTGGTGTAAAGGAACCTGAAGCTCAAGAAAAGTGATCAATTTTCACATACAATTTTGGTCAGTTGCATTTTGCTTCTAGCTCAAGTCAACACTAACAAAAGAAAATGTTTTTTTTAATACTAAAAAAAGTAGAGTACAGACCTACATGTACATGTACTTAAATTTGCCTAGATTTTGGTCAGCAGGAGGAAACTACTGCCTTGCTGAGATTACCAAAGAGATGAGGCTGTTCATGGAGAAATAAAAGTAACTGTAATTGAATGAGAATGTTAAAATGATTGAAGTGTCGTAAAAGGTGTGACTTGCTACTTAATCTCATTTAAAAGACCTCCAATGTTGTCTTTTTTGCAACCTGGTATGACTGAATTATTTTATTTTTTTGCATTAGAAATGCCATTTGATTTAGAAATAAAACTCCCCGTTTTTGGTGATTCAGATGCCTAATCATTGATCTACAGTAGATATATCAACTAAGCCCTGATATATCTGGAACCTTGTTATGTCGACAATTTTTTTACTCCCACAACATAATCGAGATAACCAGGTTTGACTGTATTTAGTGTGTCTTTTGGAGGAAAGAAATTTTTTATAAACTCCTTACATAGGTGCTGATAGATGTATCTATGGCTAAGGAGCAAGATCACAAACAATATTTATTGCATTGCCATTATTCTGTTTTTACCGTTACACTCTCATATATTTTAACTCACATGAAAAATGTATTGTCTGCCCTAGTCTGTGTATATAATTTCAATATTGACTGCTCTAGTCTGTGTATATAATTTCAATATTGACTGCTCTAGTCTGTGTATATAATTTCAGTATTGACTGCTCAGGTCTGTGTATATAATTTCAGTACTGACTGCTCTAGTCTGTGTATATAATTTCAATATTGACTGCTCTAGTCTGTGTATATAATTTCAGTATTGACTGCTCAGGTCTGTGTATATAATTTCAGTACTGACTGCTCTAGTCTGTGTATATAATTTCAATATTGACTGCTCTAGTCTGTGTATATAATTTCAGTATTGACTGCTCAGGTCTGTGTATATAATTTCAGTATTAACTGCTCTAGTCTGTGTATAATTTCAGTACAGACTGCTCTAGTCCGTGTACATAATTTCAGTATTGACTACACTGGTCTTTGTTTAATTTTAGTATTGACTGTTCAGGTCTGTATATGTAATTTTAGTACAGGCTGCTCTGATCTTTGTCATTTTAGTACTGACTGCTCTGATCTGTGTCATATTAGTACAGACTGCTCTGATCTGTGTAATTTCAGTGTCCACATGATCTGTAATTTTAGTACAGACTGCTCTGATCTGTGTAATTTCAGCACTGACTGATCTAATCTGTCATTTCAGTGTGACTGCTCTGATCTGTCATTTCAGTACAGGTTGCTCTCATCTGTGTCATTTCAGTACAGACTGCTCTGATCTGTGTCATTTCAGTGTCCACATGATCTTCTGTGCCCAAAGAAGTCCTTAGAGAAAGTCCCATGTACATTTGAAGTAGATCTCAAACAATTAGCATATAGTAAGGTAAGTAGACTTTTTATAATTGACAGTTAGATTTATGTAATCTATATATTTGTGGGCAACACTTTTCCAACTGCAGACAGGATAGACCAAGATATTTGCAATACAGTAATGCACTGGCAGATCGATGTCTATGCTGCTTGTTCTACATAAGCAGTGTTAAAAATTCATAGGTGTTACCTTGCAAAATGGTGCCCAAGATTGACTCGGTACATCTAAGATTTCCATGACCTGCTTGACCTGATTTATTTTTGTATTTCATTTTATGCAAACAACTAATACATAGGTAAATTATTCCCCCTGTATATGGGCTTAATATCGGGATCTTTATTAATAGAAGAAGTAAATATGTTTATTTGGGTCAGGGTTTAGGACTTTTCCTAAGGGAATTTTAAAGGTTATGGTTTTGATTTTGTAAACATCAAGATGATTCTATAAGGTTATTTTCCTTTAGGTAATGTTTTGTTTTTGAAAATGCTAATTGTGACCTGAGGTCAAGTAGATAACTGTATAACCTTATAATTGTGAGGACTTGGTCATTCATGTTTTAACACTTAGCTCTTTCAAGTTGTGTTATATGTTGTGACCAAATTTTTATTTATTGCGGGCTGGAATCTTTTCTGTTCAAATTATTGAATTCAAGTGATTATTTTGTCAGGAAATACAAAAGTGCTCTGATAAAATTCTTGGATAGAGACATTTACTGGAATTTATTGTATATTCAGACCTGGAGTTATATTTCTGTGATTCAACAAAAGACTTTGGCACATCAAAACTTAAATAGCTCCCACAGACACATTATCAACTTCATTTTAGGGATTTTTTCTGGATTTTTACTCAATTTTATTCAGGACTATAAAATTGCTTAGACTTGTGTCTGTAATTCTTGGATTATTTTGGGATTTTGTTTGCAATACCGTAATTTTTTTAATCATTTCACTTTCTATTCTAAGGAATAAATATATTTGTTAAATTTTACAAAGCTTGTTCTCTTTCACTCTTTTCTTTTATTTTAAGACCATAGACTTGTAACAATTGGAAAAGTTGTAGTAAAAAAAAAAAACTCATTAAAGTCAGTTGTGCAAATATTTCTCAAAAAATGTCAATTATGTTGTAACTTTATATAGATAGAGAAAAACAGTTGTAATTTGAATTCTTCAGAACAATAGGAATATTTTCATAAATATATTCTAACTTTTGATGCATGGTCAACCAGCCCACTTATCTGTTGAATACAGTATTATATAAATTATAAAAGACATTAACATTCGTATGATTAAATTTAGAGTTACTTCCCTTTATTTGTCAGGGCCAACCAGAGCAGGAAAGGTACTCTTACATCATTATAAAGAGAGGCAAGCAAAGTGAAGGTAAGTTCTTGTGAATTGTATGAGAAAATAAAATCCAAACTGGTCAAGCAACCACCTGCATATAACAACAAACTACCCATAAGAATCACTATCTTTTCAGTCTCCTGAAAATTTTCAGGAAGTTTGTCTGCATGGTAGCATACACCAGTTATCACTATTTTTATCATTCTGACCCTCTTGTACTATTTATAACAACTGCTGAATGTCGCACATTAATTTATGCTTTGTCAGAATTTTACACCTGCACTTTTAAAGACCATATCTTTGGCACCTATTTAACTTAAAGACTTTATGATTGTTCAGTCTATTTATCTATATATCTATCATTCTGTCTAGTTCTTTCTCTTTACCTACTTACCTATCAGTCAGTCTATCTACATTTGTCTGTATATCTAATCCATCCACCTACCAATCTTGGGCTCTCTTATCTGTACATGAAAACTAACTGACCATAAAGACCACATATTTTATCCCCTGGGTAGAATTTTGACACCAGTTTTACTGTACATTTCCACTAGTGCTTGTCACATATTATCTTATTAAACATTACTTTTGGTTAGGTTTAATTTTTTAGTGTAAAGAAATTGTCTTCACTAGCCAAGAGTAAATGATTCACTTTCTGTACAATTGACCCTTTTATTAGCTAGCTATATATTTACTGTTTCTCTCTCTGATTGAAAGCAGCTGCAATAAACTTATCTAGTCCAATTTATATTTACCTAGAAACCTAGATTTGTCTACTATATATACTCTGAAGACAACACATCAAATAAACAAAAAACTCATTGATGACTTTGATTTTCTTGCTGTGGATGGTAACTCTTTCATCTCAGTAAGTTCTCTCATTAATCACTTGATTTTCTTGCTATGGATGGTAACACTTTCATCTCAGTAAGTTCTCTCATTAATCACTTGATATGCTTGGTTTGGATGCTATTTCATCTCAGTGAGTTCTCTCATTATTAATCACTTGATTTGCTTGCTGTGGATGGTAATGCTTTCATCTGAGTTCTCTCATTAAACACTTGATTTGCTTGCTGTGGATGGTAACTCTTTCATCTCTGACAAAGAGTTTTCTCATTAATCACTTGATTTGCTTAGTGTGGATGGTAACTCTTTCATCTAAGTGAGTTCTCTAATTAATCACATGATTTGTTTGCTGCGGATGGTAACAATTTAATCCACAAGAGAACACCTTCAAAATACTGCTTTGGCTGGTTACATATGCTGAGGTCAATATTGGCGAATGTACACAGGCAACCATTGTTTAATATCTAAAACAGCAGATGTTCCTTGTCTGAATTTTTCCATAGTTTTTTCCATGTACATTTTGGCAGAGTTTCATTCATTTTAATATGACTCATTTGGTTACTTAAATAAATGTATGTAATCCCTTCTGTTTTGAAAATCAATTTAATGAATCGTTATTATAGAGTACTTCTTTCTCAGTCTCTATTGGCAACGCTTCAAAAGTGAATTCACATAGCTGGTAAAAAAAAAGTTGAGTATTTAATTAAATAAACTAACACAAATCATTCTTTTGATCATTTGTACCAACAAATAGCATCAACAACATATAATGCATATTTACTGTGAACATAATCATTGTTAAATGGCATATCTGCAAGCATTTAGTTATTACTGATTTATTTGGAACATTTTCTTTCTGACAAGTCTACTACAGTATGTTCTAGCCATAGATAACCAAGTCCTATAAAGCTTTACTGCACACATCTTTTTCTTCTTACTAGTAAATACATTACCCATAATACCTTAGGAGAACTACTGCATAAGGATTGGAGGTAGAATGGTTGAATCTCTCAGTTACTGCTTCAACTCTTGCCAAGAAGCAAGCCAGAATCCACATAGTTCATGTAGCATTGTAAAGAATCCAGAATCCACATAGTCCATGTAGCATTGTAAAGAATCCAGAATCCACATAGTTCATGTAGCATTGTAAAGAATCCAGAATCCACATAGTCCATGTAGCATTGTAAAGAATCCAGAATCCACATAGTTCATGTAGCATTGTAAAGAATCCAGAATCCACATAGTTCTTGTAGCATTGTAAAGAATCCAGAATCCACATAGTTCATGTAGCATTGTAAATAATTATAAAACATCATTGGACAAGATGGTTATTAAACTAAATGTTGAGTACAATTATTTTCATATCAGTTTAGTTCCACTATCTGTAATGGATTCTTAATTAAACAAACAAGTTGTTTTTCTTTCAGGTACTACCCAGTGGCCTCGACTGATTCAACCGTCAGTCTGTGCATCAGCCCACACGCATTGCAAAGTCTGCTGCCCAGATGGCAGTTTAAACCAGGTCATCATCACCAAAGGAAAACACTCCAAGTATGTGCATTACATCTTTCTTTTTTGTTGCCTTCTCAAAAGGTTTAAAAAAAATTCAATAGTAACTAGGTTGTTTATTGTATATCCAGTTTTATTCATGGTATATCAAAAGCAGTTTTGAAAACTGATTTATTGCCTGTTTATTTACATCTACTAATGTACAAATTTTCTTCAGAGAATACTGAATCCCCAAAGAGGAAACAAAACAATTTGAGTTCAATATTGTGAATTGATACATCTCTGTGTCTGTCATGTGTCAACACAAACATTGTGGTTTTATTTAGAACATGATCTTAGATGATATTGTGTATAGTCACATGACCTGACATGTAAATGGCTTACCAGTACCACATGCATCATTGCAGTCTAGGTCCCTTGTGTCCTGTTTAATTTAAGCTCAGGTTCTCATTAGTAAGGATTTGCATATAGCTATTTCTCTCACACTGTTGCTTACCAAGTCATTAACTTGGAATAAAGATACAGTATGAGTACTACACCCTAGTCAAATACTAGGTCACTGTGACAAGTATTTTCCACCAAGTTACCTTCATTAACTATTGTATTTAACTTGATTTCTCAAATACTATTGCCTGCAGTCATGTAACTTGGTATGTGATTGTGTCATGAAGAGTACTATTGTGTCATAGAGAGTAGTATTGTCACAAAGAGTACTATTGTGCTAAGAGAAGTACCTATTGTGCCATGAAGAGTACTATTGTTTCATGAAGAGTACTGTCATGAATAGTACTATTGTCATGAATAGTACTATTGTCATGAAGAGAAAGTGTCATAAAGAGTACTGTTGTGTCATGTAGAGTACTATTGTTTCATGAAGAGTAATATGTCATGAATAGTACTATTGTCTCAAGCAGAATACTATTTTGTCACATAGAGTACTATTATGGCATGAAGAGTACTACTGTCTTCCTTAAGTCACGGAAGATCACTAAAAACCTATTTTTCACAGCCCATTAACATGCGTGAAGTTTTATGTTTAGCTTTTCTCCGACACTAATGTCTGCAGTCATTTAATCTGTTATCTGGATGCTTTTGTGAAGTAGTACACCTTCAGATCAAAACCAAGTCAGTGTGACCTATATTTTACACTCCAGTGATCTGTGATAACCTGTGCATTTAACTCAGATGTGCCATAAATGGTATTTAAAAACTTTTGGGACAAAATAAAGCTCAGCAATTGGCACTTTTGACTTACATTCAGGAAAATAAATGCTTTTAATTGTTATTTCCACTGGATTGGTCAACAGCTGGATTTCCTTGTCCCAATACGATAAATGTATCTACAGTTACCAGACATTGTGTATGGGGCAAGGAACAATCCTATTGATTCTGTGGTCTAAGGTCAAGATCACTAACTTAAATTCAATGATTTCTGTGCAGTAACAAGTTTTCAAACCATCAACATTTACCAAACTTTGTGAAAAGCATGCACACAGGGTAAAAAATGAGCCATATTTAAGGTGGTGCCAGAAAGAGGAGAAAAAGGTCAAAGTTCAAGACTTTTAGGTAATCTACAGGTAATAAACTTTGTGTGAGAGATGGTTTCAACACAATGATTCATTTTCCACCATCTACAGTTACCAAACTTTGTGGATCGCTTGCATTTTAGCTTCATGGTCAAAAGGTCAAAAGTCAGTGTAGCTGTGACTGAAAATAGAAAAATGCTGTCTGCACAATAAATTAAGTTCTTGACCATCTACAAGTAATAAACTTTACGGAGAGATGGTTTAAGCACAATGATTCATTTTCCACCATTTACAATTACCAAACATGAATAGTTTGCAGATGGAGCTAGGACAAATACAATTGACTTCAGAGTCAGAGGGCAAGTTTATTGTGACTGGATAAAAGAAAAATAGTTTTCACATAAAAACTATAGTTCTTTTTCATTTACTATTGCGCAACTAAAGAAGCCCAGTCTATTTAGGGGTCAAAGGCTAAAAGGTCAGTATCAGTATCAATTGTTTCCTCCCAGCAACATTATTCACATGTCACATATCTGGACAAACTTTGTTAAAGACTTGCAGTTGGAAGTAATCTTCTTATTTTGAGGTCAAAAGATCAAGGCGACTGAAAGAAAAAACTGGTTTCTACACAGAAATTTCAGTTTTCTACAGACGGCTATTAAGCACATGGTGGGCATATAATGTGCTGGTCATGTTACTTATGTACATATGAATCCCTGCCAGATTTTATTGGGAAAAAGGGTTACTTATGATTTGCTATGTATGCATTTGACATAACTTCCTATAACTATATAAAGACTGAATTAATGATTAGTCCGGGTCTTTTTTTAAAAAAACTGAAACGGATTGAATTGTGTGTTGTTATTCATTAGCTCTGATTTATTTGACCAATACCTATGCTGAATAACAAATTTTGTTTGTTTTCCCATATATTCTGCTTGGCCATAGACTTTCATGTTCTACTTCTTACTTCTCTGGTAGGGTTATTCATTTCCTATGATTTTATGTTATTACAGCCAAGAGGTTTCTTAGATTTAACACTATGTACAAAATGGTTCATGCCCAAAAACCAAACTTGTGTTTCCTTTAATAAGAGAAAACTTCTTTTTTCTTCTTCAGGGAACTGTATAAATGCTCTCGGGTTTCTAGATGGGGAGATCTTCTGCCCATTACCTGGACAGAGGATATTCTAACAAGACATGACCCAACACAGAAAGATGAACATTATGAACAAAAAGACACCATTATTGCAGACCATGACGTGAACAGTGGATTCATAAATGATGGAACAAATCTTGCTTGGGCTGATAGTTTTGGAGTGGGACAGAAAACAGAGACCAATGATGCAAGAGTGGATGATAGAGAACTTAATCAAAATAAAGATGACAATTGTAGATCATCTATTCCAGATGTCGGTATACAAACTGAATTGGACAATACAAAAACTATTCAAAACCTTGAACAACCAAGTAAAACAAAGTCTGAAGTTCAGACCGAAAGTATTCCATCCTCTTTGGGAACAGTTTAATGTCACAATATCTTTGTAGCAAGTTGTTTTAATAGAAACAATTGTACATTGGTAAGTGCCACGACAAATGAGACTGGAGTTTAATGTAGATTCCCATGTGAGAAAAATCATGAAGATTTGCAATACTTTTTCTCATCTACTGATGATTCTGTCAGTTATCTTAAGTTATCATGATTTGATGACAACATAATATTGTATGATACTTTCTGAACAGACTACTGTATGACACAGCTTGACATAATACTATATGACACTTTCTGAACAGACTACTGTATGACACAGCTTGACATAATATTGTATGACACACTTTCTGAACAGACAACTGTATGACACAGCTTGACATAATACTGTATGACACTTTCTGAACAGACAACTGTATGACACAGCTTGACATAATATTGTATGATACTTTCTGAACAGTCTGCTGTATGACACAGCTTGACATAATATTGTATGACACACTTTCTGAACAACTGTATGACACAGCTTGACATAATATTGTACGATACTTTCTGAACAACAATTGTTTGACACAGCTTGACATAATATTGTATGACACACTTGAATGTCACAGCATTGGACAGCACAAATTAAACTTCACCATGATTTCAGTATTTGAAAATTAAGTCCATGATTTGATGGAATGTATCTTCAGTATTTTCCTGTCCTCTTTGTAAAGCAAATAAAACAAAGCTACACAGAATGCAAATAAGGGGAGACAACTTGTCATGATGCTAACATAAACATATATTCTCTTGGTTTTACCCCTGTTCATCCTTAGTGACATTTTCCATTCAGGTCAGTGGTTCAATCACTGTATTCTGGCTTTTTTTTTTCTCATTGAACATCTTTGTAGAATAGCAATTTAAAAAAAAGACCTGAAAATATTCTGACTTATGCTGATTGCCATTTCCTTTCCATTCGTTTATCTTACTCAAGACTTGACAGTTCAATTCAACAAATACAGATAAAAACTAACGTATTTTTTATATTACTGTCAGTAGAGAAAATTTCAATGATATCCAAAAATGAACACATGGAAATGTGTTTCCCTGAAAATAAATCATCAGTTAACAGCTAGTTGTTCCAGGTCTGAAACATTCTGTCAACATAAGTGGCCTTGTTTAAAAATCAATTGTCTATATGCAATTTTATAATACATGTAGATCAAAATACTTAGAATTTCTGAAAAGTTATCTGTCAATAAACTTTTATATAAAGCTTGAAGCACTTGATGCATTGTCCATGAATCTGACCACATGCAGTTCTATTTTGACCACTTAGTTGTACTAATACTGCAACCTGGTTTCATCTCTAAGAATAGGTGGCAGTCTATAGACAATCACATTGATCAGTTACAATTCGTAACAAATTGTGGAGTCTCTGCTCGAGCCACCAAAAGCTTAAGTCAATCACCAGGTGCGGGATCCCACAGAATTTTTTTTGTTTCTAATTATGTTTTCCCTAAATATACTTACCTGATCATATTCTATCAATCCGTTCCACCCTTCCCTGCATATGTAAGCATCTCATTCTTCACTAAATATTAAATTACTACAAATCCAGTATACATGTATGGACATCTAACTGGGGAAGGGCAAGTTGCAGCATGTAAGGATTACTTCCTTTTATACAACATATATAGATGGATGTGGGATTTTTTCCTTCACATATTAGGAAGGGTTGGATTCTGAGGTAGTTGACATTATTTTCTAATAATAATGTGATTGCAAAAATATTTTCTGAGAAAACAATATACTAAAACAATTATGTTTGGTTTCAATGTCCTGAACAAATCTTTCTTTTGCAATGAACAAATAAAAATCAAAACATTTTAATGAAGATATTTATTTAAAAATTCACACCTATCTTCAATATATTTAGTTATGTACAATATTAAATAATGCGACCAAATCAAAACACTGGCAGCAATAGCACACTGTAATTCATACATACATTTTCATATTTTGTCTTAGGACCAATCTGTCTCATCAACTGGCAGCAGTAACACATTGTAATCCATACATAAATTTTCATATGTCTTAGGACCAATCTGTCTCATCAATTGGCAGCTAAATATTGTAAATGACGAAATGCAAAATACTGGTACATTTATCCTGCAAATATTTACTTTATGGTTTTATTTGTTGGCATTGTCTACACCAATGACAAACTGATGAATGCACAAATCTTATTTGGCATGTAACAATTCCTCCCCATCTTGACCCTAGGCATTTAACCCTGATGTGCGAATTAATGATTTTAGTGTTAAGGTTAAAATCCAAATCATTTAATCCTAAAGAATTCCCAGAGCATATCTAGAACTTAAATATGATTGGGGAGTGGGGTGATCACAACTTATTTGTTATATCTTGTCAAGGCAATTGGAGTAAACTGCCTTGCTCAACGACACAGCATGTTAGTTGACCAGAGCCGATTGAATGATAGGATTTTAACCCACACCCTTTCGATCATGAATCCAGCCCACTAGCCTTTGCCATGGCAGCTTCTGGTAGGGTACAGTTGTTCTGGTAACACATAACACAGTGTTATCAAATCATTTAACTGTATACAGAATAAGGATGCACAGCGACGGGGTTTATTTACCTTGTATGATGCTTGAAACACAATTTGCCAGGTGGAGTAAGTAGAGCTTGATTTGCCAGTTTATTTTGCTTCAAAATTAAAATGATTCTGAAGTCGTGACATTTCCATACCTTATATGTACTGAGATATGGGGAAAATATTTATTTTATTTTATTGATAGGTATTATTTTAACAATTTGATTAATCTGAGAGCTCCAGATCTAAGCAAATTGGAAATCTGAAAGACTTTTGATTTTCTCTGACCTCTGTGCTATTGCCCTGCATTCAAATCAGTAGTAAAAAATTAGCTACAGCTACTTTAACTGTTTCTTTTGTTCTTGTCTGAATAATCTTTTTCTGAGGTAATCAGTAGATTAGGTCCCTCAGAGATGACATATATAACCAATTGGTGAGATATTTTGTGAGGAAAGGAATCTGAACCTAAACATCTAATAAAGACATTTAGACATTTTTTGAAATTCTTTAATGAAATCAGCAAAAATATTTCCATGATGCTTTTATTTTAGTTCATTATATAAGTCAAAAATTACATACAAAAGGTAGTAAAAAAAATCAGAAAATTGAAGAAACAACACTCACTGGACTCGCACAACAGTTGATAATTTCACTAAGCCAACTTGCATAGTATTGTATGAAAACACAACCTACGTAAACGGTTTCCCATACATTATTTTGTGGCGATTTTTACCTACCGTATCCTGACAAAAATGTATTCTACGGGCACAGTTAATATGCAGTGTCTAGATCATAATCAATCCTCCATAATCTTCACAATATAAACCATTACAAAAAAAACAAACTTGATTTTAAAAAACCAGCCTGTATGCTTAGAATATGCATGCATCTCCTTCATTATCACTCTCTTTTCATTTACAACTAACTAGGTATTGTAAAACGTTTACCAGTGAAAACCCATGTTGATGTCACAATCCATTCAGGAGTAGATTTTCATGATGACCACCATATGGTCATACTGACGGTCATTTTGCATCCCTCTTTTATGACCAACTAGACACTGCAACAACTCTTTTGATGTAAACACCCACGTCAAAATGATCTTCCATTTACGATTACCTATAACAGGATTTTCAAGATGGCCACTTTGGAGGACATATTGGCCATCAGATTGAAACCAAATTTAATTTAGGTCCAACAAGACAGCTTCTGGTGAAAACTCTATACCATTCTGGAGGAGTTTTGACAAGATTTTCAAGATGGATGCCATCCATGATGGCCATGCCATATTCAATATCAGACTGGCACCATTTTTTCTTAGTACAAACTAGACAGCATAATGTCTTTCCATGAAAGCACTAAGTTAAGATGCCCAGCCATTTAGAAGTAGAGATAACAAGATTTTCAAGTTGGCCATCGTGGCAGCCATACTTATGGACATGGCAATACCAAATATGACTTCATTTCAGTGAAAACCCCATACTAATATGACCATCCAATGAGGAGGAGTGGCAATTACAAGATTCTGAAGCTGGCTGCTGACACAATAACATTATTGTACGAGTAGCACCATATTCCAACCAGACTTTGAGATTATTGTGTGTGCAGTTTCATGGCAATCCTCAGAGTATTTTAGGAGTAGCAATATCTTGTGGTCAGAAGGAAAACAGACAACAGGCTATCCCATAAGCTCTCCATGTTTTTGTTAAGATCTAACAGATAAAGATTCATTCAAAAGATTGCATAGATTTATCCTTTCATATTTTATATGAAAATTAAGCAATCAACTGATAAAATGTTCCTCCATAAAAAGGAAGAACTTGGACGAAATAAAAGATTTCATCAAATGGACAAGAAAACTATGCAAGACTATGAAACACAGTAGAAGAGCAAGCGTTTGAAATGGTATTCATATACTCTAATACTTATAAGTTGTAATCTAATTCCTTCCCAAATATGAATCATACAATACAAAGAGTTATCAATGCAACAGAAGTAAAACTGTGCAATAAATTAAAAACAATGACATATCATTGTAGCAAGAGCAGACAATTCTTTATGCTTACTATGTTTTACCATGCTGTAACAACAGAGGCTCTTCAAAGTATACTTCATATAAACATTTTATGTTAAATTCTGTACAAATGTTAATACTGTGTCATGAATCTTGGTAATGTTTACTATATTCCTTGAAATACATTGTGTTATTGTCAACAAGACTTTCTGAGAAGGGTGATTACCATAGCAACAACCAATTTTGGTATTCAGTAATTTTGTTAAGTAACTAAAGCAAATAGTATGAAATAACTCAATCTTTAAAGCACAAACTGATTCATTCACTGTAATCAACAAACACTCAAATAATCAGATGAAGACATTGCATAATTAACACAAGCAAAGTCATTCACATGATGGTGTCTGCATTGACATGCAAAAGGATGGTTGCAAAATGTAAATTGTTCTAAAGAATGCTTTCAATTAGTTGTTTATAGATGGGGTACCAGCAACTCGGGGATCCAGAAAAGATGATGTCAGATAAACTGACCCACAAATTTCTCACCTAAAAATGGCAGTTTATCTAACAAGTTTCCGTATTTCTTGAGGAATTTTAGTCAAAAATACTGCCAGAAGAAACTGGTACCAGATTATTCTTCAGACTCTACATCCTGTATTTTGGGTTCTTGCTACCAAAGACATTTCAACAAAAACAAAAAATATTCATTCAAAACAAATGAAGGATTCAGCAGAAACTGTATTTTATAAATTAAATAAAAGTTATGCAAAAGCCAGTTCATTGACCATGTGCTTTGTTGTACAGACATTATACCAGTAAATCAGTTAAAATGACAAATGTTGTGAATGCAGTCATAAAGTTACGACAGCGAATGAAGAACAGAGATGCAAAACCTCAACATTCATACTTGTGTGAAAAGTAATATCCTGTCTTGCCCATACTTCAAAGGCATGAGACAAATGAAATGCCAATAATCAAATATGAGATGAAAATTATGTAAATGTAACCAACATTTTATACATACTGTGAAAACTGCAACTCCAAAAGTTAAAATGGCTTTTACATGTAATACAAGACATAAACACCTCCAGGGCTGTACAAATCTTCCCAGCCACTTTTCCAAGTCATAAGACTTTGAAAAAAATGATTGGTCATTACCAAGTTTTCACTTCCCCCATTGTTAATATTCAAAATTTTCTTTATTTTTCGATGTCTTTCATGCTACTCTATTATTGGATACTATTCCAATAGAGCTGGGTACCATAACAAATATTTTGTACCGTGGTATTTCTTAACATACTGCATTTAATACCATGGTATACTGCAGTTGTATTAGGGACCAACAATTTTATATTCTAAGGCAGGGGCCTGGGATTTAGGGGGTAAAATAGCTGGAAAAAATATCTTGTTTTATAGCAAAATAACACCTAATATATCCATTATAATATTTGAAGAACAAGAATAATTGAGATAAAAAGAAATTATTTCTGCTTGTGAGATAATTGCATTTTCCCACTCATCCTGTCAGTTTATTAAATTTAGGTGTTCCAAGCTGCTCTAACATACTAAGGAACTGGGCTGCCAGCAGACCGAAGTATAGATTTTTAACAATAAATCTTATGCCATCACTTTTTTAATAAAATCAAAAAAAGAATAATGCATTTGTCACAAGATATTGATTTAATTCTATCATTTTATGCATAAATCTTTGAGTTTTTCATTTATTTTCATTCTTAAAAGTATGTTCAAGGTATGTAAGGGTACAATTTGTCCAGTGGCGGTTTGTCCAAATGTCGAAATTTACACGTGTTTATTGTAAGGCTTGGGATTATGCATGGTAATTCCCAGATTACTATATTTAGCACTATCATAAAGCAGAGAGGATGACCTACACTTTGTTATCTTTACTGTGTAGATCAGGGTTTTTTAAACTTCAAATTACACACAATGGATACTTCAACAAGACTTTTCTCAATTTTCAAACACTTTTTACACAATTTTAAAGCTTGTTCATAATAATGCAGGATTTTCCATGTCATCATGCATGATCACCAAGCTGTTTATAAGTATGCTGGGATTAAGCCTTTTGCAATGGCTGACCAAACATTTATTCCACCCAACCCAATGTAATCCATGAAATGTTATGTCCTCTGATATTCCATCCATGGATTATCTATCCCTATTTTGTAATTAAAATGATTCCTTTTTAATGCTTGATATTTATTTTTGTCTTTATCTTTGTTTTCTGTTTACCTGTAGCCATTAACTGAGGGTTCAATTCTACAGCTCAAGGAATACCTTTCAAGTCTGATTTCCTCAGCGAGATCATTTTTACACTATAAAATACGCATGAAAAAGTCACCTCGGATGAAGCCTGGCATGATAATTTGCTTATTTAAAGTAAATTTGGTAACATAATTTTCTGTTCGGTCACTACGCAGGTAACAATTGCCACACTGAATTGGAGATTATACAATTGTGACCTCTGACATTTCTGCTTGCAAACACGATTTATCGATTTATCAAAAGGTAAATGGATTGTTTCCCTTCTTCATTTCCTCCGACTTGGTTTCTTTTGGTTTTTAATTCTGACCAAGATCTAAAGTTTTGGGGACAAGTTTTTAATAATGATGAAAAGGTATTGTAAATCTAGCTAGCTCTAGACTGTCATATTACATTAAAACTAAGAGACATATCCATAATTTAAAATTGTTATATATATATATATATATATATATATATATATATATATATATATATATATATATATATATATATACATACATACATGGCATAACAAATTTTTCAAATCTGTTGTTGTTGTAAGGTTTAACGCCATTTTTCAGCACAAGATGGGATATACATGACAAACAGTATAAATGGTGTAGGAAGAACCCAGGACTCGCCAGAGCATGAGAAGCTACTGGTAAGCTTTCTCAAATAACCACATTAGCCAAATCCAGGACTCGAACCCACGCAGTGGTGAGATGGCAGTAACCCGTAACAGTGAGCGCTTTACACCACTCAGCCAATCAAGAACCCCTTTTCAATCATGTAACAACTCGGTCAATAGGATTTTTTTTTATGCTATATGGAACAAACTAGTTCTAATTTCTATTTTGTAAATTGTATACATTGTCGTTTTTTTAAAATCAAATCTGTAGATGATGATGTGTACATTTTAGTAAGCATTTTTGGATAGGAATGACGAATCAGTCTACCTGGGGTACCTTGTATCAACAAGCTCTTTGTCTAACTATATTGTTTACATGACTGATCTTATATTTGTATTTGGTTGAATATACTGTAGTGTTATCATGATCTTAGGATTAAGTCGAATGTGAGTACTGATGTGACAGCCACAGACAGTTTTGCTTTTAACTCCACATTTTTGTCTGATAATTTTTAACAATGTACAGAATCAAAGAACAAGCAGTGCTTAACCACAAAACAGGACCCTTTTTAAGATAGAAATACTTTTTCGGTCAAAACAAAAAAATAATCAACACAAATTTATTTAAATTATTCTTTTACTTGTTAATACTTATCTTTTTCTTTGTTCATCTCTTCAGTGCATCTAACATTTTCTTATTTCCAGATTTTGATTAGATTAAGAAAGCCTATCAAGCAACATACTGTTTCACCAACATTTTGTTTTGAAAATTATGAAGGAGATACCACAATCTAACTCTAATGACTTTCTTCAACAGTCTGTAGATTTGGACTTTGATACAGATTCTTTGTCTCAATTTGGACTAAACAGGAAAACCATTTTGAACAGAAGTCTATTCCAGTTGTCTGTTGTTGTTATTGTTGAGTTAGAAATTTTTTGTTCAAGGAAAAAACTGCCTTAACAGTTTGAAATGTGGTTCAAATGTTTAAATGTGCAATCATCAAAACTGAATGTGAAAGAAGTTTTGAAAATTCACAAGCTCTTGCAAAAACAGAAAGAATGCAATCCAAATGATTACATTTAATGGAACAGCAAGTAAACAATCCAATGATGAATAGAAAGTGTCAAAAGCAAAGGGAAAACAGAAATTTTCAGAAACTGAGTTTGTTGAGGTAAAAGACAAAGACAAGTGTACCATTTTGGAGAAATACTGTTGTTATTGTTGTTGTTGTAGGCTTTAACACCATTTTTCAGCACACAACAGGCTATACATGGTGGCCAGTATAAATAGTGGAGGAAGTACACAGGAAAACCCCAGAAAGAACTACCATCCCACAAGAAGCTATTGACAAGCTTTCTCACATACCGATGTTTGCAAAACCAAACATTGGAACCCACACAGACAGGTGAGATGGAAGTAATCCATAATGGTGAGCACTTTAGGCCTCTCTGGGCCTTCTTATATTGCAATGGCCAATATCTTCTTGGACTAAGCAAAGCAGCTGAGCCAAGAGAAAAAAGTCAACATTCTTGACCGTGACAGAGAATGTAATTTTCAAGATTCCACAAGAGGGCAAAAAATGTACTTCCAGGTTTGTCAAAACAGCTTGTGATGCGGTAAAATCAATTGGTGAGGAGAAAAATAGTGTCTGAGCTGAATGGATTGCAGGGTGATAAGCTATTGCAACAACAGACTTACAAGCTATTTTGAAGAGGCAACTAAATTGATTCGCCATAAATCGGATATTGTGTCATTTCTGAAAATTGGCTACATAGGGCATTCAGATTTAAACCAGGAAAGTGTGGCTGCCGATGCAGAAGATTATCATCTCATGACCCTTGTACTAGCTGTTGCTCTGACATTTCATAATGTCACTGGTCCTTACTGGGAGATGATGCAATGTAGCATAAAATATTCTGACCTCCATGAAAAAAATTAACACAGTTTTATGACAGTTGATAAATGATCCTTCAGAAATGTTTGACAAAATCTTTCCAGGAATTTTTACTGGCATGTTTCTTCAAGACAGCCCAATAACAGACTATGTATACAATTATTTGCAAAGTTTCAATGATAAGAGAATTGGGATTTTTAAATCAGCTCTGAAGGAACTTTTCGAAAACTATCTAAGTCACAGAAAGACAACTAGGTGATTTTCTGGAGAATAAAAGATACACAGAGTCTGATCAATATGCAGACACTTTAATAGCCCACTGTCCTCTAACCAATTTGTGGGGAGAAAGGTGTTTTGGTGACTCAGACTTTGACTTCTTTAAACGCAGATACTTTTCCCTTCAACACCACGTTAAAATTAACATGCTTAAAAGAAACAGAATAGGCAACTGGCAGTCAAGTGAAGAGATTCTAGAAAGCGCCGACTTCATGAAAAATGCATGAGGACACTGTAGACAATTGCAAGCAGCGCACAAGAATAAAAAAGGATTGGTTATGTTAAAGATCATGGAAAAAATGTTGGAAAATATTTTTTTTATAGAAAAGCAGCTGTTGGAAACATGCAGTCAGGGCACATGAACGCCGCTGTTAGGAAAGTTATAAACAGCATATAAACATGATAAAAGTGAAAAGAAGCTCTTCAGAATGAGTTATAGCTATTGGCTGCTGAAAACAATACTAGGCTTCAAGACAGTCAAGATTATCTTCAGCCAGTCTTCTGAATGTCAAGTTGTTATGTATATGTAATTTTCTGTTAGTTTTTTTTATATTTCATTACATGCTATTGTAATGTAACACTGTATATTCAACTTGACCTTGTCCTAAATTGAGTTCATTTCTGCTCGACCCTAATTGACTTTTTTATTTTATTTATTGTAAACAAGTAATACATAGCTATATTATGCCTGTAGTTTACTAGCTACACTATTGATATAATAGGCAATGAAACTTGGAGTGGGATGCTAACACCAAGGTGATATATTTAAGATATTTAAAAACATAAATCACATTGACATGACAAAAGAGAAAATATTTTGTGTAATAGAGAACCTACTTAAAATTCAAACAGAAAATGTGCCCTCCTGAAAATATATGGATGCATGTATAAAGAAATACAATGTATTTGACACATTCATATACACTTTTAGTTGCATTTTTAATAAAAAACATTTTAAAATTTGGATTTGATCCAAATAACTTTCAAAACATACCACTTGGCCACCATACTTGCGTACATAACACCTCAAACATGTGATAGGTTGCAATAACTATATTTGCAATATTCAAAATTATTGTGACCAATAAAACTGTTTTGTAAAAATACAAATATTTTTGCAATTATTTTTGTTAATTGTTTTATTAATAAAACTGAAAACATGCTTTTAGCATCAATAAACTCATAACAAGGTTACTCGAACATTTCTGTTAATTCCTTACTTTTTTCACAGTTCATTTTACTTTTTGACACTGTCAATTTTAATTTTGTACAGTTAATTTTACTTTTTAACTTTCTGCCAGAATAACAGAATATTTGTGTTCTTTCCAAATAATCAAATGTAAATAAAATTATCCCATCTTTAGTGCCAGCAACCCCCACCCACCCACAATGGCTGAATGCATCTAAACTTCATCATTTACATTTTCCATCAATATACAGTACTGAATACATACGTAGCTACCTAACTATAAATGTTTATCAATTTGTGTGTGTGTGTATGTAAACTAAAATTGGCTTAAATATATCTATCAAGTCAATTTTAATTTACTTCACAAAATCAAGCTATTTAAAGTGTGCTACATTTATATCTATGACATCTACATGACAATAGGGATCCAGATAATGATGGTACAAGAGAATAAACTAGGGACTTTTCATTTTCTTTCTAAAATTGCACTTGCCCGGGACTAAACTTGTGTCACAGGTACATATTCCCCATAAAAATGGACCAGCTCTGGGCACCACATCCAATTTTGTACAGCCCTGATCACAATGGCTATCAGTTTCAATGATTGTTAATGTGCACCAACAAAGATAAGTGTTCAGTCACTACCGACAATGTCATATGTAGCTGTCAGGATATGTCACTATCTTTGCAAATGAAAATGATATGTCACAGATTACTTGCCCATGTCATGTCAATGACAAGTGACAATGACTACCAATTACCTATTGTTGACCTGTCTTAATGACAACTGTAATTTCAACACTGTACTATAACTGAGCCTATAAGGAGGACAATATAATTACAGCGTACAAGCCACTATCATTATTGACATATCTTGCATGTCCATTTTTTTTACTTGTCCCGAATGCCTTTGACTTATTCATGCTTTCTATCATCAAGATGATCGGGACTTGTCACTGTTGACCAAAGGGGCATTATGACTTTCTGCTGCTAGCCTGGCCAAAGTGGTCCCCTCAGAGCCTGAAGAAATATGAACAACACAGTCAATATCTCCATCTCTTACAGTGGTAAACCACTACATTTAAGTGAATATTTAAAATCAACTGAAACAAGAAAAGAGCCAGCTCACATTCACTGCTTCCTAAATCTCTCATCCAGGCAAACATCAGCACTAGATAAAATTCAAAACATTTTGCTAATAGCTGATATTGTAATAGCTACTTAACAAGTGACTGGAGAGAGTTCTCTTATCAAGATGTATCACCGAAATTATATACATCTATTCAACGTGGCTTATCACTAAAAATCTGAATCCACCTTTGCCTCCAAAAATAACAGAGTTGATCTCAAAACAACAACTCCAAATAAGGCAATGATTGACTTCAATATGTACTGAACCAAATCACTTAGGCTGAATCAGGAATTTAATTACAGAATACCATTTTTATAAATGCCACAACTGATTGAATATGTCCAACATAGAGTCAACATGGAAAAATCTGTCACTAAATAAAACCAAGACAAGAAAAAGTGAAAGCAAATTTTGTAGTAAATTATGTTTCTCCGAGAATACTTACCCAATCACATTACTTTAGGGATATTAGCCTGCTACATCGCGAATCCAGCCCTACCAAAAGACGAAAATTCGTCTTTCCTGTCTATGTCATATAGACAAAGGGCAATAACTCTTGCCCATTACCTCCCCTTGCCGCCCGTTAGGTGTCGCTTCTTTAGTTTTTAAGCTGAGCGATATATAAAACACGAGGATGCTCGCATGGCGGGATGGTTGGGAGGGTTTCTTAGTAATGTGATTGGGTAAGTATTCTCGGAGAAACATAATTTACTACAAAATTTGCTTTCTCCTTTGAATACGTTCCCCAATCACATTACTTTAGGAGAATAAGTAATAGGAGGAGGGAATGCGGAGCATCCGACCTCCACACGGGTATCCTCTAGGGAATGATGGTTGGATTCCCCATGTGAATGATAACCCGGTCTCCTAATTTTCAATCAGCAACACAGCCCAGGGTCACGTGATATGTGACCCTTTTATACGGTTAAGAAGATAGATATTGAAATCTTCTTACCTACGAAAATTTATCTGGCGAATCCAGCGAAGCTAATAGGCTGTGCTGATTGTTGTACATGAGTCTGGTGGGCGTCTGGGCTGCCCAACACCGGACCTACTAGAATCAATGTTTGCCTCTGCGAGTACAAACTTGAAGATAAAACTGTAGAAGGTTGACTCTGCATGTCAGCCAACAGCTTCTATAAGGTGACTGATTTGCGAATTCTCAGAGTACGCCGAGCGTATAACCCACTACAGCCATGAAGCAAGGACTTGAATGGTGATGTCTCATATCCCAGCTATCACCAGAAAAAAAAAGAGGTGCTTGTATGTGACCTGACTCACCTCTATGCATTGAAATGGTGCTAGAGTGCCCAAACAGGATCTTACATGGCTGTTGATCCTGACTTATCTATAAAGAAAGCGAGCTAATGACGACTTGTTGATCGCCAATGTATGGTAATCTATTTTGGACTACGAAGCCTGGCTGCGTCAAGAGGACCATCAAACCCTCTGATCGGAACGGAAGAGAGTTCGGGTCACTAGAAAGGACATGTAACTCGCTCACCCTGCATGCTGAAGCTAAGGCTATCAAGAAACCCAATTTGTATGATAGTAGCTTTAACTAATCGTGGGTTAAAGACTCAATACTGTCTGAATTGAGTCATGTTAAAACCCAGGACAGATTCCATTTGGAAACAGGGTGAGGGATATAAGTCGATTGAATTTTTTTTTTTTTTTTTTTCTTTTTTTTAAATGTCTAAAAGATCTGACAAATCTTTGTCATGGCTGATAGCACATGTACCAGAATGGCGGAATGTGTCTGATATCATGGAGCGGTAACATTTGAGAATAACTGGAGCCAGATGTTTCTCCTTGAAAAGCCAGAGAAAAGTTGGCCAGTTGAGGGATTGTGACACTCAGAGGAACAATGTGAATGATATGGTACCAGTCTCTGAAAACATGCCACTTGCCCTCGTAAACCTTCAGAGTAGAGGGCCTTCTTGCTCTCGAGATTCTCTCCGCAATCAAAGATTTAAATTGTTTGTCTTGCAAGGCTGCCTAGACAAGAGCCAAGCTTGAACAAAAAGACGGTCCGGACAGGGGTGGAACACCCCTGGCCGCGGTTGCTTGTGAATACTTGTGCTGACTGTAATCTTCCTGGGTAGATCTATCGCCTAGATTGAGTAGATCGGAGACCCAGTAGTTGTTCCATCTGAGAAGGGTAATCAGAACCATCTGACAATTCTAACCCCTTAACTTCTGGATTAATTCCAGTACCAAGACCGTGGGAGGGTAGGAGAATGACCACAACCCTTCCCAGGTGATTGATCGAGCATCCACGACCCAAGCTTCTGGGTCTGGAACCTGTGAGATGAAAGGTGGAGAATTTGCTATTCCACCTTGTTGCAAAAGATCAATCATCGGACGTCTCCAAAGTGTGTCGATTGGAAGAAAGTCCGATTGATGGAGTGACCATTCTGTGTGTCTAAATTGTACATTGAGGTGGAGATTGTCGAACCAATGTAGAAACTGCCAGTTCAGATTGCACAGGTCTGGTGATTGGTGTCCCCTTGTTTTGAGGCAAGGCACCACCACAATGTTGTCTGACATAATGAGGGCAGTTTGTAATAAGAGTTGATCCTGCCCGAAATGAAAGGCACTGATGACAGCCGTTATTTCTGAAAGGTTGATGTGGAAAGGGCTCGCCCCTGGCACCCACGTGCCGCTGACAGTATCTAAGTCCGGCAACAGGTGGGCACCCCAACCGTAGGTATTAGTGGCGGAACATACCGTTATCCCCTTGGGGTATCTCCAGAGTAATCCCTGTGGACAGCCTACAGGGGTTGTGCCATTGACTCAAGAATGATCGTATCTCTGGCGTGAGCATGACTGTTTTCTGGGATCGAAGGGACTTGAAAATGGCGCAATTACGCTAGCAAAGTCCTTTGTAAAGGGCGCATAAAAGGACGGCTGAGAGGGATCAAGTCTGCTGCCGCATTGAATAATCCGAGGATCTGCAACTTTCTCGCTAAAATGCGCATCCTGTCGGAAACGGACTCTACGAGTGCAATTATCTGGATGATCGCAAACTCGAAAAAGCCTTACCAGATTCAGATTGGGAGAAACTCCACACCCAGATGGACCAAAATCCGGATTGGACAGAGATCAGACTTTATCCAGTTCACGAGAAAGCCTATATGACGTAAAGTGATATAAGATCGTTTCTGCCTTTGAGCAGAGTAGAACTTGACAGATGTTACTGGAGGATGTCGTCCAAATATACTGCCGACGCAATAGATGAAGTCGAGCGGAACAGGGTGACGACGTAATCCATAACCTTGGTACTAGCCCAAGGGCTTAAATTTAGGCCAAAAGGTATGACATGGAACTGATAAGCCTAGTCCCGACAAGCACAACGGAGAATGTCCGCAACTCGTGGGATAGGGACGTGAAATGTGCGTCGGTCATATCTAGCCAGCATATGATGGGGTTTAAGCGACGTGCCCTTCAGACATGCGTCACGACGTATCAGGTCTAGGTTGGCAGAAGCAGTCAGCGCATTGGCCATGGAATGGTGAGCTGCCCTGTTAAGAACCCTAGCTAACCGGGCCATCGAATCCCAAGCATGTTCATTGCCAGATTTATCAGCGATCCTGAAAATGGCTAGGGAGGCTAGATCTAACAGTGAAGACGTAGCGACTACATTTCGAACCAGCTTGGACTTGGCATTGAACACTGTTAAGTCCACTTTATAAGACAATGGAGCAGACATATGGACTGCTGCCATATTTTTATCCTGAGCCGGGACCTCAGTACTGAACGCACCGGAGTGAGTTTTGTACCATCGACCTGAAAACGACGCTGGTACTTGGCTTTCAGAAAAGAAAAACCTTAGCAATTCCTGGATCCCCTATACGTGTCGACAGACGGTCATTAATTTCCTTAATTTTGTCGACTGGGGAAGGAGGCGGAAGGATAGAGTCTCTTCCCCCTCATCCAGATCGACCGACGCTCTAACCTTATAGTCGGTAATGGCAGCAGGAGGTGGAGGGCATTCTGAAGGGGACAACACCCTATAAATTTCCTCCACTGCGGCTTTGAAGCTGAACTCAGTCCGTTCCATAGTTGGATCTGCATACCGCTGATTTGCCTGCGACTCATCGCACTCACTATGTGCATAATCTTGCTCTGGTAAAGCATCCATATCGGGGTAATGCATACCAGGTGGCATAGATGACTCGATTCCATCATCTCTGATAAAGGCATTCACTCTCCCTTGTGGATGAGCTGTTAGCCTATGGACGGCCGGCAATGCCGAATGAATTGATTGGCATATGTTTGGCCTGAATGACTGCGACGGGCCGGCTATGACCGGCACCGACCGCTCGAATGGTCGGGTTGGATCGAGAGATTCCTCGCCAACTATCTGTGTCATGGTAGTGATATGTAACCGGTAGTACGGATTGACAGACGGAAACATCATTAGAATCTTCGTCAATCCGATTTGTGCGGATTGCGGTATGATAAAAGTCCCCGTGCTGGTACAGCGGTATAGTCGGATGGACTGGTTTAAGACTAAAATCTCCATACAGTTGGACGACCGGTGCCTGTTGGGCTGGACGGCCGGAGCCGGATGAACGGTCAGTGCCGGCAAGTGTCGGCTGAAAGCTTGGCTGGACGACCGGTGCCATATGGGCTGAACGGTCATTGCCGGATCGCCCGGTGCTGGTTAGTGCCGGCTGGAAGGTCTGCTGGATGACCGATGCCATATGGGCTGAACGGTCATTGCCGGATGGACGCCCGGTGCCGGATGGTGCCGACTGTAAGGTAATAACAATTACATAATGCTTATGTAGTGCGTCCAGCACTGCGCACCCATCTACCATTCGCTCAGAGGGAATGTTGGTTCTGGTACAGCTTGCATATCTGTACAGCATACAAGGTGACTTAGATGACGCAATTCTGTCATAATTGACACTTTCACTAAATCTCCCTTGTGGAGAAGCCGTGAACATATGGACGGCCGGCACTGCCGGCTGATTGAACTGGCGGATGGTCGGCCTGAAAGACCTGTTCTGGTAAAGCTGTCATATCTGGGTAGCGCATACCAAGTGGCATAGATAACTCAATTCCGTCACCTCTGATAATGTCACTAATTCTCCCTTGTTTTAAAATCACACCGTCACGTATTTGACATGACGGGAGGTGTACACCGGCAATACCGACTAATTTGTCTGGTATATGGTCGGCCGGAATGTCGGCGAAGGTCCGGCTATGACCGGCACCTGCCTCTCGAATGGTCTGATTGGAGGGAGATTCATCTATAACATTTCTCTCATGGTAGTGATATGTAACCAGTAGTGTAGATTGACTGACGGGTACATCACTATAATCTCCGTAAATCCGATATACAGCCAGTGCAGGTTGATGCCGGCTGGAAGACCGGTGCCATTTGGGCTTAACGGTCGTTGCCGGATGGTCGGCCGGTGCTGGTTGATGCCGGCTGGAAGGTCGGCTGGACGACCGGTGCCATTTGGGCTGAACGGTCGCTGCCGGATGGACGGCCGGTGCAGGTTGGCTGGACGACCGGTGCCATTTGGGCTGAACGGTCGTTGCCGGATGGACGGCCGGTGCCGGTTGATACCAGCTGGAAGGTCGGCTGGACGACCGGTGCCATTTGGGCTGAACGGTCGTTGCCATATGGACGGCCGGTGCCTGTCGACGCAGGCTGGAAGGTCGGCTGGCCGGCCGGTGCCATTTGGGCTGAACGGCCGGTGCCTGTTGATGCAAGCTGGAAGGTCGGCTGGCCGTCCGGTGCCATTTGGGCTGAACGGACGGTGCCGGATGGACGGTTAATGCCGGTTTGCCTGCTGAAGTGCCGGCTGAACTGACGGTGTCGGCTGGACTGACAGCTGGAAGGCCGGCGAAAGTGCATATTAAAATGGATCCAATTGATCCAGCATAGACTCCATGCGTCCGGACTTACAGGCCCGAAAGCCATGCACGGATCTGCGGTGAAATTTACACCCACTGGGCAGCCTAAACCATGTCAACATAATTTCCTCCATTTCCACATTGCCAACACCCATTTTGCCATTCATGCCTTCGTTGTCGACTTTGCTTACTGAAACGACAAAAGAAGAGAACAAAGCACAAATTAAAAAATTTAGCATATTATTAATTCGATAATACTATAACCGTTATTAACGGAGTAGTCAAATTATTCCGTGCCATGTTAACTCTTAATGACAACACTAGTTATCGCCGTGAGCGTGTTGCAATGGTTCGTTCAAGACGAAGTCTACTGAAACGAAAAAGATGATAAACAAAGCACAATTAGCAATTCAGCACGCTATTAAGTCGCTATTACCATAACCGTAACTAACGGAGGAAGTGAAATGATTTAGTGTCGCGTGAACTCATGACTACAACATGAATTCCGCCAAAGCACAAATTAAAAATTCAGCATATTATTAATTCGATAATACTATAACCGTTATTAACGGAGTAGTCAAATTATTCCGTGCCATGTTAACTCTTAATGACAACACTAGTTATCGCCGTGAGCGTGTTGCAATGGTTCGTTCAAGACGAAGTCTACTGAAACGAAAAAGATGATAAACAAAGCACAATTAGCAATTCAGCACGCTATTAAGTCGCTATTACCATAACCGTAACTAACGGAGGAAGCGAAATGATTTAGTGTCGCGTGAACTTGTGACTACAACACGAAATTCCGCCATTAATAGTCGCAACTGGTCGTTCAGAGACGAAGTCTACTGAAACGGAGAAAAAGATAAACAAAGCACAAATTAAAAATTCAGTACGCTATTAAGTCGCTATTCCATAACCATAACTAACGGAGGAAGCGAAATGATTAAGTGTTGCGTGAACTCGTGACTACAAGACGAAGTTCGCCATTAAAGTCGCAAATTGGTCGTTCAAAGACTTTTTTGAAGTCTACTGAAACGTCAAAGAAGATAAATAAAGCACACATTATCAATGCAGCACGTTATTAGTCGCTAATATCGTAAACGTTACATACGGAATAAGCGAAATTATTGAGTGCTACATATATTACATGCTAGTACCGCCATAAGCGTGCTTTGACCACGTTGCAACCTGGTCCGAAGTCTAGAAAAGGTGACAAAGTCACTCAAATTGGAAAATATTGTAAAATAATGTATACGACCTGTAGAGGAATGATTATCCAACACAGTAATTCCAAATTTAACTTCGGATGGTCAGAATTTACACTAAGATGGCTTGGATTCATTGGAGGTCTAATTGTACGTGTTTTCGTGTACAGCGAAGCTAAAAAACTAAAGAAGCGACACCTAACGGGCGGCAAGGGGAGGTAATGGGCAAGAGTTATTGCCCTTTGTCTATATGACATAGACAGGAAAGACGAATTTTCGTCTTTTGGTAGGGCTGGATTCGCGAGGTAGCAGGCTAATATCCCTAAAGTAATGTGATTGGGGAACGTATTCAAAGGAGAAACCTGCACATCAAAATATTTAGTTTTTTTCACAAATAAATGTCTTAAACATTTTAGTAAAACAATCAAAAATATTAGTCTTTCTCTTAAATTATCTGCTTTCTTTTTCTTTCATTTTTTTTTCTGCTGCCATGTTTAACCTATTTATAATCTAAATGACTGGTGTCTTGATATTTTACATTGTTCAAAGTATTTACTTTGCAATTTTGCAGTCTCAGGTTAATTCCCATGTTCTGACATTTGCAAGGACAATCAGAATTACATGAATGGTTGGTGTTTTTTTCAAGGTTTCGCCCATTCCAAATACTACCTTTAACTACAATGTCTGCTTTTCAGAGTAATTAGTAAATGCTGAGAGAGCTAAACACAGGATGTATCAATAAAGTTGACATTTTGATAAATTTATTGCAACCATTCACAAACTGTTATATTTTCTGCAATTAAAAGATGTTAAAGTTGATATTTGATAAATTATAAAAATTGTAAAAATAATTGTGTTTTGTATCATTTAACAAAAAAACCTTTTTAATTTAGACAAAAGCAGCAGAACCCATATCCACTTTTATTACAAACTAATCCAAATTTATTGCAAACTGTCATTTGTCTAATCACAAAAACCAATAATCTTAACCATGCCTCTATACCAACCTGTCTCGGAGGGAATTCGAGCTTTGAGTGTGGTCTGAAACGTGGTCATAGTGTCATGAAACTGCTGTCTTTCTCGACCCTAAGAACAGAAGATAAAATTTCATGTAGTTATGACAATCATTTCAACCTGATACACTGAAAAATTGTACAGCTGCTTATGTGTATACCAGCTGTCTGAATAGAAGCAAATGTCATTAGCAATAACTCTGCACTTTTTCCTTTAGAACAGTACCAAGCACCGTGTCTTTTAGGAGACATTTGGCAGCTTGATTTTAATACACTATGAGACACCTAGTCTTTTAGGATACAATTAGGCACCTTGTATTTTAAGACTCTTTGATGCACCTTGTTTTTCAAGACGTTATGAGGCACCTTGTCTTTCTAGACACCTTCAGACACTTTGTCTTTTAATATATTATGAGACACCTTGTCCTTAAATACACAAAGAGGCACCTTGTCTTTTAATACACTATGTACACTTTGTCTTCTAAGACACCATGAGGCACCTCATCTTTTAAAACATCAGGAGGCATGGCACCATGTCTTTCAACTCTTTACCTTCTACTGACGCATACATGTGACCATAAAAAAAAACTTGTAACCACAAAGCTGCTAATAATACTCACTCTGTCCCAGCTGGCCAAGTTTTGGGAAACCTCAAAGATGCATATACACGTTTCTAATTAAATCTTTGTATTGGATGAAACTACAAACATCTGTTCTTTTTAAAAATATTTAGCCAATGAAAAACATCCTTACATAAAATGAAGAAAGTATTCTATCAGTAATTTACAGTGTATACACGGGAAATCCTTTTGAAAATGAGGTAAAATGTGAAAGTAAAACAAAATGGCAACATTCATGTAAATCGACTGATTCTGACAAAAGTTTTGAAGGATTTGAAAGTGATGACATTGCAAATAATATTCAAGATAAAGGATTGGGCATTAGTATAAGTCCTGTTTTGGCAACACCTGACATTTCAGATTTATCTGAATCTAAGTACAAAACATGCAACGATCAAATCTGGTCAGAACTCATGTGACCGGTAAACATGGATGGCTTTACAGCAATTTCAGGGCCAGCATTTATTTTAGAAGAAAATGCAAAGAAAATAGATTTATTTTTATGGGGTTTTTTTCCTGAAGAAATTGCCTAGTTACTGGTAAAGTAGTCTAATATGCATTATAAACATGACAGATCTCTTGATGTATATTTTTTTATTATGAATATGTGAATATAAATATTGATTCCTGTCGATTATATGTATGTGTTGGTGGAAACGAATTGCACAAATCATTGGTAAGTGTTAAATTTTAATTTTCATTAAATTACATAGTTTGTATGATGCAAGATTGATATAGAAAATGTAGACAGCATTACACTAACTAAAGAAGCTCTCATTCAGCCATTTTGATGCTCTGGTGTTCAGCCTACAAACGGGTGCTAGAAGGCAGGCTGCTTATCAGGCTTAGTAGGCAGGGCAGAAAGTACTTGCAGAAAGTAAAGAGTTAAGACACAATGAGGCACCTTCTCTTTAAATACACTATGAGGCACCTTGTCTTGTAAGACACTATGAGGAACTTTGCATTCAAAAACACTATGAAGCACTATTTCTTCTACAACACTATGAGGTACCTTGTACACCATAATGAGGCACTTTGTCTTTTACTACACTATGAGCACCTTGTCTTTTAATATACTATTAGGCACCTTGTCTTGTAAGACACTATCAGGAACTTTGCATTCAAAAACACTATGAAGCACCTTTTCTTCTATAACACTATGAGGTACCTTGTACACCATAATGAGGCACTTTTGTCTTTTACTACACTATGAGCACCTTGTCTTTTAATATACTATTAGGCACCTTGTCTTTTATGACAAGCAGCAGAGGGGGCGAATCAGACAACTTTTTTTTGTTTTTATTTTTGATTATACCCCCTCCAAAATAACACTAGACCCTTCTCGCGAAAAAATAAGTCTCTGACCCTTGTCTGAAAACATTCGCGTCGCAACGTCGTTGTCACTCACCCCCTCTGCTGCTAGAACTTTCAGTTCTAGGTTAACCGAATATTTGATCCAGTCCTTAGGACGAAAATCATTTATGATTTCACAAACAGACTAATTTGTAAAACCTCCTCTTGTAAATCAATCAGATTATTAGACTGGTCAGTGAGTTTGAAATTAATTCTGGTTAATGAATTATTATGACATCGCATATAGACTGGATTCACCGGGGACTCAATTATTAAAAACCCTGGAGGAGCTGTTGGTGCAAATGAATACAAAATATATCCTTGCTGAGCTTGATTTGATCGTTCTAGATTAATTTGATAGCTTCCTTCGATCACATCACATACTAAATTGAGCGCAATCACCGTTGAAATATTCACATTGAACGGAGCAATATGCCTGCCACCACCATCTGGGTCATTATTATGTTTGAGGATAGTTGTTTGTGGTTGTGATGGTGTTTTTTTCCACGTATCATGGATTTTTTTGAAACCTTCATCGATGGCATCATCGAGAGATTTTTGTAGTTCTGAGATATTATATCCTGGAAGTTTGACTGTTGGAATATCTCCTATGCGGATCCTATATTCTATTGCAAATAAATCTCTTGTTTTAGGACTACTGTCACCTAATACTTCTTGAATAATTTGTGAATGAAATGTTTCCATGTCATTAATGATTTTGTTACATGTTTCTACGACACTGATAAATTCATCTCGGGTGAGAGTGCCGGATCTAAGAGATATAAACAACAACGAAATATCGTTATTGAAAGCTGTGAAATTTTCAGTGATTTTATCCCGGTTAGCAAGATGATGAATAAGTCGTACTCTTTCATCATATTCTACTCTAATGAAAAAATATGACTTATCATAATCTTTATAACTCCTTACTGGATTATCAGATTTTGTCCTGTCTGTGATATAATCGGTTTTTTGTGGTTCTGGTAATTTAACGGTTTTTCCTCCGGGTGGTAATTCAGGCCATCCTAGTACTGTTCTTATTGAGCTTTGATAGATATCTACGACATAACCCTCTGTGCTTATTTCAATGGCAGATGATAGTGTCGGCACATGAACTGTTATAGCTATTTTTGATTCTTTTCCAGTAATCGATTTTATTCTACGCGCGAATTCATCATTGATTTGTTCAATTTGATATGATCCGGTTGGTATGGAAACAACGTTCCAGTCTGGGGTACCGTCGGGTTTATTCTTATTTGCAAATACCAGTGAATTATTGGGTTGTTGACCACCAAATGGTTTTGACCTAATATTTGGCCAGCTGTGGTATACTCGTAATTTTGCTAGCGCGATTTCCTTCACTGGGACCGGAGAGGGGAAATTCACACTGAATTCTGGATTCGTTGAGGTTATTGAGATCATGCTTGTTTGTACTGGTTTTGTGTTCTCCACTATTTGTTGAAGTAATTCCATCTGTGTTGTCATTGTTATTATACTCATGTTGTATTTCTAATTTTGACATCGCAGAATCATATATATCTACCATCGCTGAAAACTCACTCTCTGATATAATTGTATCATCGAGCGATGACGATATCAATGAGGATAATTGCGAGTATGCAGTGGACACAACATGAAATTGAATTATGTAGTCTTGTAGTTTCCGTTGGCTGCATGAGGATATTTTTTTTGTGATTATTGAAATTATTCCAGCGATTGTTGTTGCCGCAGAAATGCAAATTGGAACAGCTATCGGAGCCATCATTGTCACTGAAGACAGTATAATACCAGCTCCGGTGATTACACCACTCACAGCGTACACAGTAACATCAATTGCGGTAATTCTCCTGCGATATTTTTTAATTTTCAATTCATACTCCTCAGACAAGGTTTTGAGTCTAGTTTGATACTCTCTGACCTGATCATAGCGATATTGAGATGATGAAATCATTTTTATTTTAAATATGCTAGCGTTTTCAATTACGATTTACTTAAATTCGCTACGAATTCCACATACCACGTTGTTGAGACCCTAACCAAATGTTTATCAGTAGATGTGATTGTGAACTTTTCAGTTGTATTCTTGTCGATGATCGTTGAAATCGTATTATTGACCCCAGATGAACTGGACGATGAAATATCAAATTGAGACGATGGTGTTACTAGTGTTAATCGATAAATACCCTTGACGGTTGCAGTGATATCTAATGTGTTGTTTGTAGGTGTCCACTCAAATGATCCGTGTTGGATTGTGTATACTAAGTTGTTGGTTTTCTCATGAGGAATTTTTGTTTTTCCAATGGCTGTTATCACCCTCGAAAGATCACCTTTGATGCCTTCGATGGAAGTTTTCGTCTCATCAATGGATTTTTTAATATCAGGGAGTTTTAGTTCAATTTTATCTAACGGGGTTCCAATAAATTTATCAATGGCGTCGGTTGTTGTTTTTGTTGCTTCGTTGATAACCTTTTGATCATCAACAAACGTTTTAATTTCAGCGATAGATGGTGTAACTACAATCGGAGACCCAAAGAACTTTTGAACGACATTTCTACGGAAACTATTGTAGTTTCTTAAATGATCTTCAAATTCTTTATCGTGGTTTGTAAATCGATCTGTAATCGTCGAAAAAAGTACACCCGGTTTGAGTTTACCTTGATCGGAAAATAACGCGATAGTATCCTCGATTGCGTTTTGTTGTTTAACTAAAATATCATCCAGAGAAATATTACTGGTTTTCAATTTACCCTGATCGGAAAATAACGCAACGGTGTTCTCGATTGCGTTTTGTTGTTTAACCAAAATATCATCCAGAGAAATATTACTAGATTTCAATTTACCCTGTTTGTCTTGAAATACAACTATTTCATTCGGGTCAACACTTGTTAAGTTCAACGTCTCAGCGATTTCATCTTTAATTTTTTTTTGTATATCCTTGATAGAATCAGGAGTTGCAGTGTCATCGGGTTTGGGTTTCAGAGGTCTCCCCCAAATATCAATCATGATATTTTATATATCTCTCTCTAAAAAGCGATTACTAGTGTAGTCATTAACGACAATATGTGGTGGTTTTCCCCTTGGGTTACCCAAGGAGTTAGAAATAGCGTCAAGGACATTTAATACTTCACTGCCGCATATTGGTGGGTCATTGATTTGTTGTGTTGGTAGCGTAGAATACCAAGTTTTCATTGGAAATTGTTTTATATAACGCATAAACTCTTTTGGTGGGGCTAATCCATATGAATCAAAATAGACAATCCCACGTGGATCAATAGCGTATGCAACCCAGTGAGTTCCAGGTCCGGTGCTGTTATCGAGATTAATAATACCTGTTTCAGTTTTGTTTGGTTGATGTGGTAATTGATCTTTCATAAAAACACCTCTGAAATGTTTAATCGCTAGTTTTTAGCAGCATCCATTAAATCAAAATTGGACATTGGAATCATTGATGATTTCTGTATTAATAAACCGTTCCTGGTAGTCTCAGGCCTGATCCGTGAACGGATCTCCCGCTGTACCATGAATACGGGGTCCCTGGTAGTCTTAGACCTTTTCCGCTGTACCACGAATACGGGGTTCCTGGTAGTCTTAGACCCAATCCTTGAACGGATCGTCTCTTTTTTTTATATCCTTGTCCAGCTGCCTTTTTCAACGCCATTCCTGCTGCAGTACCAACGGCTCCTAACGCTGCTGCTTTAGCCACCGCTGGGGCTGCTGCTGCAATCAATGCTGGTATTGCAGCTAACAATGGAAATATACCACCTGTTTTCATCATATTTTTAATAGCAGCCGCAGAGAGAGTAATCTGAACTCCCTTTTTATCCTTGAAAGCATCATTGAAATGTTTCACCTGACGAGTTGTCAGCGATAATTTATTTTCACCACCCGTCATTTGATTAGGTTTCAACGTGATTGTGGTTCCACATTTTTTAGCCGATTCTGATTGCAATTTTTTGATTTGACCAGGAGTTAACGTAACACTAATAACACTATATGACATTATATATAATTGATTGATTCTAATTCAATGAAAAATCGTTCAAAGATTTTCTACTGGGGCATCTACCACTCTCATTCTTCCACCAACACCTTCGAGTAGCATTGATTTATCACTGAGAATGACAGCAACCGCTCTATAATTCGGGATAAGGATAGGAGCAACCCCAGCAACTGGTGGACCAGTCGGACGGGTTACACGGGCTCTAAAGTGTATATCAACGACAGATTGTCTCATCAAATCAAGATGTTCCAATGAAAAGTAATAAATCGGATAGAGGCTTTTAAAATCCAATTGTGATATTTGCAAACCGGTATCCACATTTTGATCACGTGCCATAAATGACAACAGGTTATGATAGACACGTGCAATATGATTCTGACCGTAATCAAGTTGTATATCCTCGGATGGTTCCTGCTGTCCGTTTATTCTCAGCGAGACTTCACTAACACCTAACTGATCAAATATCATATGACTTCGTTCTTGATTACCAACTCGCGCAGCATTCTGTAACGCAATAAATATATGACGTGGAGCTGAAACCCCTTGTTTTGATGCCAGGTGCCATGTGAATGTACCATCAACACTGTCTTGTTTAATATCCGTGGTCACTGATAACCAACTTAACAACGACTTTCCTCCTTGGTCCATAAATGATAGTAGTCGCTGTTCGTCTGTGATTGATGGAGTTAACACTGGCATCCATAATGATAGTTTTGTTAAAATGACTTTACCGGCAGCAACCCCAGCATTACGCCAGATTGCATCATCATCAGTACCCTTTCGTACAAGCGCTATTGTGTGTTTGGCTCCATAAATAACTTTTCTAACATTTCTACAGAATCCAAATATATGATGCAGTGGAATCGCACATGAAAATCGTCGACGCTGCCCATGCAACGTTGCTACGCGTGTTGCAAATCCTAAATTGAGATTACCATTAACGCCTCCGAGAATATCAAACGCAGCTCCGGGTCTAATTCGACGTTCTGGATTAGCTGCTTCTTGTTGATTGGCTTCTGCAGTACCCTGTGCTGTTAACACTTTAATGAATTGAAGGTGATCAGCGGTATCAGAGGTATCCTTTGCAAACATCATAGATGGACCCGCTGATCTTGTATAATCATCAGAATATCTCGCTAACCCTATGATTGTTGTGGCCATATCAACTTCACGGTCAATGGATTCAATTTCTTTTCCATCAATGAGATATCTAGCGCTTTCAAATAACGCCATGATGCCGTTATTAACAAAACCAACTCGGACATTTGAGTTATTGTCATATGGGGTATCAGCTGCAACATTTGTTACAAGTTCTCCTTCTACTTCAATAAATGCCTCACACGGTAGAAAATATTTACTGGTATCATGAACTTGAAGTTCAATTCGCGATCGGAGATCTGGTTGTACTGCGTGATAAGAATAAAATTGATAATCGCGTACAGAATCATCTTTACGCACTGGGGCGTCTATATCAAATGCTGGATCAGATGATTTTTTGAACATTTTATTCTATTTATCAGAGTCTAAATCGGATTTTCCATTTCATCGTGAAAAACGCTAGCGTTTTCGTCGTGGTTTTCTAAAGCCACTTCCCGCTATCATATTTGCAATATTGCTTTGGTCTCCTTGATTTACCATCGACGCTAGTTTTTCATCTACTGCGTTATTTATAATTTTACTAACACTTGCAGGCATTTCTTCTGTAGACGGTAACGGTTTCTTTTTTCGCCCCACTAATGATGTTATTTTATCCTTCGCAGTTGAAAACGCTTTCCCGGCAAGATCTCCAACAGTACTAATACCCTTATCACGAATAACATCAATGGCTTTCATTCCAAGTTGTTTAGCTAACGGCATCACTTTTGGGGCCGTTCTTGAAAAGAATCCTAAAATGGTCTTGCCGAGGCCATCTCCGTAGTATGCTCTATAAACTGGAAACCGTGAATTAACTACATAGACGAGGGTTGGTTTATCATGATTGTAATGGATGATCATTATTATAAAAACAATAGTGTTTTCAATTGTTATTTAATCGCTATGATACCCATTTGCTAACTCGTCAATGAAATCTCGATAAGTTTTGATATCCATGATACCACCGGCAAATAATCGTCTACAAATATCAGCTGCTTTATTAATTATTTCTGGAGAGTTATTTCCAGCTCGGAACCCTCCTACAAGAACATCTAATCGTGATATATCATTGATAACACTATCAGGACAAGTGTTTCCAATCCTTGGATTTTGCAGTCCACTTCCGCTATAACCAGCTGCTTCATCTAGTTTGTCTGTATCCGTGGTTTGTAAATAATCAAGAGTATCATCATCATCATCATCACGTGGTATTTGTTGTTTTTTAGGTTCTTCTTGTTTTTTTTGTCTCCGTGTTGGTGTTTGACGTCGTTCTTCTAAATCATCATCATCATCAGGTGGTAGTTGTTGTTTTTTTTGTCTTCTTGTTTGTCTACGTGTTGGTGTTTGACGTTTTAGTTCTTGCCGTTCTTCTATTTCTCGTTGTCGCTCTTCTATTTGTTCTCTTTTATAATTACTAATTCCCTTTTTAAATTCCTTGTATCCTATCTCATCCTTATTCAAACGACCAATCCCTTTATTTAGTTTATACAAATAATCGAACCAATCATTACTTGATATTCTATCATTTTTATACTCGTCCTTTAAAAAATCTTTTTTTGAATTATAGCTTTGAGCAGCAAAATTACCAAAGGCTTGATAATCCTTTGATTTCAATAAACTAGGTTTTTTTATTAATATTTTAGCATGATCAGTAAATTTATTCAACAGAGAAATAGTCGTTTTTTTCGGATCAGTTTTTTCAGTTTGTTCAGTTTTCGCTGCTAGTTTTTCAAGTTCACCAATAACAGATTTCCCCGTCTCGGAACTATCTCCCAGTAAAGCACGCTCTACCCCCTTCGTTGCTGTGGTTACTGGTTTAAACAACTCTTCAGACCCCAGAGCAAAATCAGTCTGAAGACTCTGTCGTTGTTGCAGTTTATTTCTTACAGAGTCGCGAATTGGTATAAATTTCTTAATTGCATCTAGTCGCTCACGAGCCA
The DNA here is from genome assembly GCA_029339505.1 of Unio delphinus. Taxonomy (NCBI): domain Eukaryota; kingdom Metazoa; phylum Mollusca; class Bivalvia; order Unionida; family Unionidae; genus Unio; species Unio delphinus. Next base: position 12,652,835 of record JAQISU010001235.1, read on the forward strand.
ATCGGGTCGTTAATGCTTCATTGACCATTATTTGAAATCAGAAACCATTTTTCAATTGTAAAACAATTTTTCCCATCGATGATTCCATCCTTAACGGTCCAATTTTTTATTGCTGTGAAATATTTTTATTTTTTATCCATTGATTTTGCCTGTTTTGGTGCCATTTTGGTGGTTTTCAGTTGAAAATCTCAAAGAGATTTTACAGTCAAGTAGTCGATTTTACATGGGATTTTCCATAAGGAAAAGCTGTTAAAACTCATTTTTGATGATTTTTAGCCATTTTTCATCAATTTTTGCCTGTTTTCAGTGATGTTTGGTCATTTTTCATCGATTTTCATCAAAAAACCTCGTAGGGTCAAGTAGTCGATTTCCATAGAGAAAAGTTCTTAAAAGAACTTTCAAAGCTGTTAGGATTCTATTTTATTTTCGCAGTGTGAAATATTTTCACTGATTCAATCAAAAATGACAAAAAAAAATGAAAATCTCAAGGAGATTTTACTGTCTGACAAAATCTTTTGAGGGGCCGGTCAATCAAAATAGTTCATTTTCTTGAATTAACGCTCGTAAGTTTCTAATTTTAGAATTAACTTCCTTTTTCAATTCATATTCGTTACCCAATTCTTTTCGTATTCCTTCCACGATAGTATATAACGGAACAAACACATCTACTTCACTGGAAAATGCAAGAGAGTCTCGAATAGAATTTTGAATTTTTTTGATGAGTGCATATTTCTTTGGCAACATATACTTGTTAGTGCTAACTCCGTATTCTATATCCTGAAAATCCGACTTGATTTGATCAGGATTTAACCCATCTGACAATCTAATATTCTGATTTTTCAATTTTGCAATTTCAACTATGATGCTATTCATAATTTCAGAATTCATATATGATAATACATATTTCTAATTCATTTTTCAAAAATAAAAGAGCCGTTAATATTTTTAAAAATTCAGTCTGTATATATAACTATCTTTTTTAAAAATTAATTCTGTATATATAAATATCTTTTTTAAAAATTCAGTCTGTATATATAACTATCTTTTTTAAAAATTAATTCTGTATATATAAATATCTTTTTTAAAAATTCAGTCTGTATATATAAATATCTTTTTTAAAAATTCAGTCTGTATATATAAATATCTTTTTTAAAAATTCAGTCTGTATATATAAATATCTTTTTTAAAAATTCAGTCTGTATATATAAATATCTTTTTTAAAAATTCAGTCTGTATATATAAATATCTTTTTTAAAATTAATTCTGTATATATAAATATATTTTTTAAAATTCAGTCTGTATATATAAATATAAATGCAGACAAAAATAAATATCAACCATGATGAGCGATTATTAGTCATTTGGCCCCCTTGATATAGGCCGCGTTTTGGTTCTATTTGCATTCATTGGGTCCCTTATTAGGCCTTTGTGTCTTTCATAGGGTCCTTTGTTAGAGCATTTTTCTGTTTCTGTTTTATATCAGAATGTTTTTTTTTTGTTTTTGCTCTTTGAGATATGACCCTATGACCGTTTCTATTAGCCTATAATTCATTCTGGGGTTACCCAATGTGCACATCCAAACCTTTTTTTGGCCGGTAATTCATTTTGAACACCATACGGGGCTACCCAAATGTGACGGAGAGCTAATTACATCCATGGATGTTATTTATTTTAGGGCATTAATGTGTTTACACATTCAACATGCAACCCATGAAATCAAATTCATGGTTGCGTAAGTTGTCAAAAACCGACAACCCACCGCTACCATGAATTTGATAGCATGGGTTTGCATGTTATGTGAATGTAAAAAACACAGAGGGGGCGCCTTCCTCCCCTCAATTAAATAGAAAAAAAAAACATCCAACCGTTTCACCATCAGACAATTGTCTGCTATGGGGCGCGAACATGTGAAGAATAATTGTCTGGGTTTACAAGCCAAACACGATACCGTTAGACCACTGTTCACGTCTATAAAGAATAACGTTTTTTAACGTATATATGTTGTAACTATTCATATGGTATATAAAGGAAATTAATACATCAATCCGCAAGTATGCTATTTTATTTTCTTGAATTACTTATTAATAGTGTTTCACAGTATTTAAATGAGACAGAATATTTGACTTAAACACTAGAACAAAGAATATAATTGTTTGAAAACATGTCTTTTCTTACAAAACAATGCCCAGCGCTGAATCACAATACCCATTAAACAAGTTAACACAATCTAAGGGAGAAAGTATACACGTGTGTTATCCTGTAACGCCTGTATCTCCGGATCACATCCTATGTTATGAAATACGCATTAATCGCACGTGACACAGAATATTTGACTTAAACACTAAAAAAAAAGAAAATATATCTTTTCCTAAAAAGAAATACCAAGCCGCTAAATCACAATGATAACTCCCTTGGTTATTATCATTTAAGAGTGGTCTCCCTTGGTGTTATAGACGGTACGCGTGTACTGTATTTTGACATACGAAAATCAAATTTTCTGATAATACCATTACGGAATGCTTCATAATTAACAAGCACGGAGGGGTGAGGTCTGAATTCTTGGTTCATTTGTATAATAACACTATTTTTCTAATTCATTGTTTGGTTTAATTATAAGTCTCTGTATATAATCTTGAGCAGTCTTTATTATTTTGTCATCGTTGGGGTCAATGGCAGTATTTTTTATTTTTTTATCATAATAGCGTTTTAGTTCCCTGTATCGTTTTCCGCCGCACATAATGCATAATTGCGACCTCCCCCTGACCCCAACCCCACATTGAATACAGGGTAACGGACCTCGGCTTCCACGACGAAAGCTTTGCATATGATACCAACAGAATTCATTTCTGCATGATTTGTTACACGGTGTCACTGATCCAATCATAAGCCATTTGCAATGATTCATTATACTTAAATCTTTCATTTAAATACTTGTTTTAATTATAGTATGGAGGAGTTCGAGAGATTATCGAAAATTAAGCCTTGGAAAAGTGTTCAATTCAATCTTGATAGAGTTTCTGATACACCAAAGAATAAAATTCTTGATAGAACCTTGATTAGTAAAATCAGAGACTGTTTTAATGAATTCAAGCGTGATGGGGCAGCTCATTGTTGGTCAACATTTCGAATTGATGGTGTTGTTGACGCTACCATGAATGATGAAAAAGCAGCAGTGATAATCTCACGTCTTGGGGAAGAAAGAAATTTTTTTCGAATAAAATTCCTTATCCATGATAATGGAAAATGGATAATTAGGGACAAATACGAGCCTATTCTTAAGGACAAAAAAACTGTCACTGTGACTCAGGATTCAAAACCAGGAATTTTGACTGGACTTGATAAACCCTACTACGAAAGATCTTATCCTGTCACAGTAGTTGTTTACGGGATATATCCGCTCAATGAAAAACCTGATATTTCAAAACTAGCACCCATGAAATATTCGACAGGGCTCAATTGTGTAGCAACACGAATAATAGAACACTTCACAAATGCGTCCCGGGGAAATAAACTAACTGATCTAAGACGAAAAAAAATAACCGAGTGGGAACTGACAGTGAAACAGCATGGGGCAACAATTCAAGATATAGCCAAATTAGAAACATCATTGAGATTTCCAATATCGGTAAGGACAATCACCGGAGAAGTATTATACGAATCGAAATATAAATCACAGGGAGCTCCCATTGAAATTATTGATCATAACGCACACGCGTGGTCATCTGCAGTAACAATATTCCCACGGGATAGAACCGTAAAATATCTGTTTGGAACCGAAGAGTTTTTTTCAGAGCAGAAATTATTTGATGCTATTTACCATTTGAGTAAAAACGATTCTGTGTCAGTGTGGCTATTTCATAGTACTTCAGACGAAGAATGTAGATTTGATCAGTTTGTAAGGCCCAACGGAGAATTGTACCGTACTGAAGAGCTGCATAATCAAATGAAACAACTAGCTAGTGAATTTTCTCCCCAGAGTTCTGGGGGGGAAGACAACGATCAATTATTAGCAAACTGTTTTACACTTCCATCAGTTGTAGCACATTTTGCTAGGAAGAAAAACGCGTGGAAACCAACCCGAAGTGAGTTCTTATCAGATGTCAAATTGTCCTGTCTTGAATACAGCCATGGAGGATTATGGAACACAAAATACACCGCTGATACCGTTATTTCAGTTGATATGATTGCATGTTATCCAGGAAGTTTTCTTGGGTATGGAGAGTGTGAGAAATATTTCAGACGATTTGGGCACCCTACACACGAAATGACCCGTGTTGCTATTAATGGACCACTGCCACATTTCGATTTAACCGGATTCGCTTGTGTAGTATCATTTGAAATGGCTGAAGGACTTCATCCGTGTAGTTATCTTTGGATTGGTAAACACATGTCTGAAAAACACTGGATGCCAATAGTGTTATTACGGTATATGCTTGATTGTAAGATGTTAAAATCATTAATTGTCAGTGAAGCAATTATATCCTATCGAGCACAGAAATCAGTCTGGTTACCACAACCTGATCTAGAAAAAATAATTAGCGAAGAGCGAAAACTGTTTCCTGATTTTAATGAACAACAAATCATGGATTGGTCCAGACAGTTATTTGAAATCAGAAACAATGAAGCAAAAGATCTTGGACGAAGAATAATCGGTAAATTTACCCAAGGTGGCAAAGATGATAATACGAGATATTCTTCACGATTGATTATAGACAATGCTGAATACGATTTTGTAATCAAAGATTTAACGAATAGGGGCTTATATGTCAATCGTAAGGACGCATTTATGTCAGATGGAACCAAATTGGGTACAATTGTTACTTACACTGATGGATACCATCAGCAGTACACATATTTGAGAGCTTCTATGCTTGGTTATGCTTCTATTAATTTATTTTCAATGATCAATAGATTTCCTACCACCGCAGTTAGAGTTGCTACTGACTCATTTTACATAAATAGCAAAATGGCTGATTTTAAGGCTACTGGCAACGAGAATTGGGGGTCATGGAGAATTAAGAAGGAAATGCTTCATGATTATATTCCATCAGCAGATGTTACCATTGAAAATAATTACTTAGAAAGCAATCAGTGTTCAGAATTTTCTAGTGCACCACCGATTTCTGATCCAATCTGTAGATATAAAACAGTTTATTTAAACGGTTGTGGCGGGTCAGGAAAAACAACCCGGGCAATTGAGTTATATCGTGGGAAATCAAACATGATTGTGCTAACACCGACTCACAGACTCGCCAGAGAGATGAAACAACGAGGGGTAAATGCCTGCACTTATCATAGTTTCTTTAGATGGAAGGGAGATAAATGGACTCCTGAGCGCATGGGAGAGAAATTTATTCCTGAAATTATCATGTGGGATGAAATAGACACAGTGTCCGAAGATGTCTTAAAAATATTTCTTGAGTGGTTGTTATTGAAGAATACAAAAGTCGTAATGTGCGGGGATCACGGCCAACCTCCACCATTTGTCGGTGCATCCCCCCATAAATGGCTAAAGGGTTTTGTAGACTATTATGAAGAAATTGATACCGATCATAGATCACTTGATAATGAATTAAAAGAATTTAAGAAACTAATTAGATTACAACCGGATAAAATCCAGTGTGAAATAGCCCGTGAAATAATTTCGGAAACTCCCATGAATGAGTTTTGGGAAGCGTGGAGACCAAATGATTTAATCATTGCAAGTAGAAAAATAGTCAGGGATACACTTCAGATGAAGTTATTTGAATTGCATAAACAAAAATTTGCAACACTTCCAGTACCGTTATGTTATAGGCCATCGGATACACGAAAACAGAACATCGAAGTTGATATTCCAGGACCAAAATCCGAAGGATTTCAAAGACAGATTCTCGTATTAAATGATATTGTGCTGGTTGATATCAATGTCGTTGAAGATGCATTGCGTGCTAATAAATCCCCATGGACGCTAGGTTATGCAGCAACAATACACTCTTCACAGGGATTGACTATATCGGATACAATTGTTTGGATAGTAGATAATCGCATAGAATGGTCGAATTTAGTCTATCTCGCAGTGTCTAGAGTACGAAAAATAAATCAACTTCGAAGAATTGTCCTGACAGAGTCAGGCGATGATGAAATCATTGGCGATGATAATGACACCACAATAGATGATATTATTGATAAAAAACTCTCCGGTTACAAACAACAAGACAAAAAAAAACAACGAGAATTTGATATTGATGCTGAATTAATAATTACTCTGAAGCAACAACAGAATAATCACTGCGCGAGTTGCAATTGTATAATGCGTTGGCAGTATTCGGATAAGGATCCTCGCCAATTCACCGTGGACAGAAAAAATAACAATCTCGGTCATGTCAGAAATAATGTGATGTTGACTTGTCTTGAGTGCAATAGACGCAAGGGTGCTAGTTAAGCCCATGCGGTGGTAATTGAGTATCCTCAGGTATCACTTGTAATTGTTGTCTAGTAAAACCCCGTTGAGGGGCAGTTGAATCCAGTTTATAGATTGGAAGTCTACCCGTAGATCGTGTTATACTAGATATCTTATGCGTAGTGACGCTCCAAATAGGATCAGTAGCCCTTTTTGTGCCACCCTCAAGCTCTCCTGGTTCGTATAAGTACCTCACAATGACATTACTACCAAGAATTGGTTGGGAAACGCTAAAATCTTTTTGAATTATTATTTCAGGTATTGACTTCTTTTTAATCGCATTGATAGGTTTCATGTTGATGGTTCTAGTAATCTCGTTATTCAGTGCAGTAATCACAGCTGGTAACCTTTTAACCCATTCACGGGATCTTTTTTCTTGGATGAATTCTTTTGCGTATTGATATCCAAATAACCGCTCAGCAAGGGTTTTATTAAATCGTTCTACAATGGCCTGATCACGATGCAGTGCAGTATGCCCTCGTCTGATAGCGACATTGTGATATTTCATTGTAGATAACACTGCACCCTGAAATTCCTTGCCCGGGTCAACTTGTAACAGATTTGGCCAGTGCAGAGGACTCCTTCGATAAATCCTTTCAAATGCAGAAGCCACTTCAGTGGCTGATTTTGTTTTTAACGGTTCTGCTTCTTTGTATCGACTTGCAATATCAACTACGGTTAATGCGTATTTGTAACCACGATCATGTGGCAGAAATAATATATCAGCCTGATGAACTTCATTGGGTCCGGTCACATCAAAATGCGAGAAATTGATTTGTTTAGGCGGTGGTAGATAAATTTGCCATAGTGCCTGTTTGGATAACCAATGAGCCGCAGTGGTTTTTTTCACTTTTGCAGCACTAGCGAGTTTATGGATTGCTGATTTACCCCTCCAGTATCCTCTTGGGGAATAATAAATAGATTCCATGTTGTTATTAATTACCAGCACCTAACATCAATTTACTTTTCATAGCCGATTTTATCAAAAAGGAAGCCAATTTTTCTTTGAAAGATTTATCAGAAATAGCATTTAACGCATGAATTAATTTCACATCTGCTAGATGCCTGTGCTGCAGATTACTGCTTTTATAAGATACATCATGAAGGTGACAGGCCTTATCAATAGCGTTTATTGGTTCCTCACCGGGTCGGGGCTGATTTTGATCATTGAGTCTGATATCAAGTCTTGTTCCCGGTCCACAGTAGCTATATCCTGGAAGGTGCTTTTCTCCAGGGTATTTTGCCCATGGGGTTCCAGGGAGTTTTGCTAATTTGGCTGCGATATCACCTCCTCTTTTTTTTTTAAAGGTTCCTTGAGTTCCTTGGGTTTAGAAACAAATCTAAATTTCTTTGTACTACATTGTACGCATTTACCAGAAAGCGCTGATCGGTTATTTTTAGTTGTAATCGTCGTCAAGTCATCTGTGCCAGTACGCGCCTTACACTTCACGCAATATAGATCCATAATTTATGTATAGAGATATGAATATAATTGATTTTTCAGCGACTAAAACAAGAGAACCAGTGAAGCATCATGCAGCGCTACCAAACTCTATCCGCGCAATTATAATCGGACCATCTGGATCCGGTAAAACGCAATTGTTGCTCAATTTAATAATGAGATGGATGAAGTGGGATAAGTTGTATTTAATTGCCCCTAGCGTAGATGATCAACGATGCTATGAAGTGCTAAAAGATTTTAATGAAAACGCTTCAGAGATTGCCGCCGAGGATGTTATTGAATTTATAACCGATATTGACGAGGCGCCATCCGTGAATGACCTCGATGGAAGTATCAACAATTTAGTTGTATACGACGATGTCATGTTAGATAATCAAAAAAATCCTGCTAGAATATTTTCCAGAGGCAGGCATAAAAACACTGATGTGATCTATGTCACTCAACGCTACACTCAGATTCCAAAAGTGATTAGAGATAACTGTAATATGCTTGCTGTATTCAACGGCGTTGATACACATACGCTACGAAATATTTGGCAGACATGGTGTTCTGATATGGACTTCAATCAATTTAGAAATTTCTTTAGTCATGCTCAGTCTGCCCCACACGGATTTGTAACAATAAATTTACATGACCCTCGAACACGATATCGTATCGGACTGGATAAAATATTCGGTTAACCTAGAACTGAAAGTTCTAGCAGCAGAGGGGGTGAGTGACAACGACGTTGCGACGCGAATGTTTTCAGACAAGGGTCAGAGACTTATTTTTTCGCGAGAAGGGTCTAGTGTTATTTTGGAGGGGGTATAATCAAAAATAAAAACAAAAAAAAGTTGTCTGATTCGCCCCCTCTGCTGCTTGACACTACAGAGTAGGCTCCTTGGCTTTTAATTCAACAAAAGGCAAGCAACAAGAGGCACCATTTCCTTTTTCTTGTATGGCACTGTAGCTACAATCAAATATGACACAGAAATTGAGTTCTTTTTAATCATTTTTACTTCTATGCATATGAAAGATGAAATATTCTAAAGGTTGGGATAAAATAATGTAACTGGACAATACCGTAATACAATCTGCCTTACAGTGAGCATATAAAAAAGACCCAATAAGGTGGCCTTTACTGTCGAAATATCATTAAATACTATATTCTTGATTAAGTTTGTCATATTTACTGCAACCATGATTAAGGAGTCTTGACACTGGTGTGCATGCAATCCTTTCAAATATGGTCAAAATCATTTTACCATTCAAAGTATTGAGACTTTCCAAGAAAGACTGGAAATGACCTGGTTAATTTCAAACTTACATTAAGATATTGACTTTAAATTGAACTTTGGAAAAAGTGCAACGGGTGACAACACTTTCAACTGAATATGTTTAGAACTTTTAGGAATCTGATATGCAACTATGTTACAAGATTATTATTTTCACTACTTGAGGCAAGTCGGAATGTTTAGAATTCATTCTAGAGTTCATCAAAATATGATAGGAGAACGGAATTATTACCTTCCCAGTATTGAGTTCTGTGATGGCTGTCAGAATCTGCCTGCGAGAGTCTATGCTGGATATTCCAAGCTCACGCAGATCATCATCAGTGAGTGTTAAGAAGGCTTCCATATCCACCTAAAAAAAATGGTTTAAACAGGCTTCCATATTCATCTAAAAAATCCAAATAGTTTCATGTTAATAAATCAAATTATAAGCATGCTGGAAGTCCTAAAGCTCCAAATGAACATGATAAATGTTTAAAATGTGTGTAATTAATGCCACTTTTTAAATCAAACATACCCTTTCATTAATTTTTATATTCAAAGTTTTAACAACAATTGTTCAGCAGCGCTAAGGATTTTGTTTGCATCTGTATTGATTTATCCCACTGGTAAATGACTTGAAAATCTTCAGCAAAAACTGACGTCATCGATGACAGTAATACTGAAAACGGCCATGGAAAAAATACATGGTTTCAGCAGAACTGTACTTAAGTAAGCAGTTTTACTTTCTTTGCTATTATTGCATTTATCCTTTCATTTTAAACTTATATTTACATTGGCAGAAAACTTTGCAATAAGTCCTGTTCATTATCCCCACTGATTTTCTAAAATATTTTGACTGACTTTGCTACTTTAATTATATATTATGCATAATTACCTCCTGTTCTTCAAATATTGGATTATATTTCTCCAAAGAAAGTTTCTTCAGAATTCCTGAAAGTTCATCTGCAAAGTAAACATTGGTCCATTATTTCAGAATAAAGCTGACCACTATCTGTTTTTATGCAAAGTTAGGTATAACTGTTGTAAATTCCCAAATTTTGTTTCAAATGACACTAGCCAAACCATTTGGCCACCAAGAGCCCGCAATGACATTAATAAAGGAAATATAATTATATCCTACAACAACCTACTGAGGGTAAACAGGACTCTCTTAGAATCATGAAATATTTCAAACACTGTAACTACTTCACGAAGTAAATATGTAAAAAAGAATCAAATGAGCCTTACACCAAGCGACAGCAGAAAATCTGGAAATACACTAACCAAATTATAATACCTTAAAAGAACTACTACTATCACAAATCCAGCCATCCCAAATAAAACATTTAAATAAAAAGAGCTGAAAGTTATCTCCCAACCAAGGCAGTGTTCACTCAGAGTGATCTCCCTTGATAGAGATTGGTGACAAAACCATTAAATATCAGTTACTACTTCAGATTGTGCATGCTCTGACCACGAGAGACCTTGCAAAAGCCAGTCAATTCAGATACAGGTTGGCCGAGTTCACATAAATCCAACTTTTCATTCTTTCTATGTCTACAAAGTTCTGCCTTGACAATGTTACCACATTTTGTCGTCTTTGAACATTTAACTGTACTTATGTACTTGCACAGAGTAGCCTATGTGACTTCACAATAAATTCAGTCTGTACATGTAATCTGAATTTATGTTCATGAAAGTCAATGAGACCAACAGAAAACTCTTAATATATCTACAATTCCACAATGACTGGCTACATACAGCTGAGTTTTCTCTGCTAATTAATACATTGTCCAGATGCCACAAGGTGTGATCGTTCAGCCTAATCACCACCTACATTGGCTGACAACTTTTAGCTCTTTTTAGCAAAAAGTTTTATCCAGGAGGGCTGGATTTGCGAAGCAGTAGTTCTCTCAAGGAATTATGATAACATATCTAAATAAGAAATGGCAAATAAAATTAGAACCTCCTGATGGCCAAGTTGACAATCATCTAAACGATCAGTCCAACATTCTTACCGAGTAAATTTAACATAGTGTCCCTGTTTTATATGATCCTATTTCTGTCAAACTAAGATATGCATATTTCTCCTCAACCACAAATTTAAGTAATAGGTAACTATTACAATCTCACCATTTAAACCCCCTTCATGCTCATTCACCGATCCTAACATTGGTCCATTCTCATCTGCAAACTGAAATAAAAAAGATCATTGTAAAAAAACAACATGCATATAGGTTACCACACTCAAATCAATAAAACATAAAATTACAAGCAATTGTTTTAGTAAATTACGATTCTCTGGTAATACTTTTTAGATCACATTACATTATGAAATCTTTCTCTACCACATCCAAATCCAGCCCTCTTGTAAACATGAAAAATTTCTTTCCGTCTATATATTATATAGACAATAGGTTAACTTCCCTTTCTACTTACTGGGAGCTTACCCAGAACCTTAAAGGATGCTCACATTGCAGGGAAGTGTGAGAGGGGTTATTTGTAATGTGATTTGCTAAGTATTATCGGAAGAACATAATTATTAAAGAATTTGCTTTCATCATCAAATACATTTTACCTGAACTGACTACATTAAAAGAACATACATGAGGAGAAAATGCGGAAAATCTATGTCACCCAGTAGAGCATGACTGCTCTATTACACAGTTTAACTTGTAAAGTTAGTTTAATGCAAGAAAGAAAAAAAAAAATTATACACATGCTGAAGAGATCCTGTGGGATTTGATAATTGGCTTGATTTCTTCCAAGGTGAGTCCAACAAAAGTGGCAAATATATGCCTGGATCAAAGGCTGTGCTGTCATGAATTGGGAGTGGTCACTGTCTGTGCAGCTTCCACTAACCCAACAAGAATCAGTTCTCTCCTTAGCAAGGACATATCACAGATATGGAAGCTTGAGAAGGTAGACATGGCATGCCAGTCACATGGCTTTAATTTCCTGAATTGAGACATCACTGTCAAGGCCATTACCTATACCAACTGCTTGTATTTCTGGAGCTGAAATCTTAATTAGTGTACCTGATCCTGTGAGGGTTCAGTGTATGCAAAGTCAATTACTTCCTTTAGCCAGATGGCATGTGCTTGAGGGGTCATGTCTTGTATTCCTGCCTTCAGCTGAAGGAACTATCTTTAACAGTTCATGTGCATACTGTCTGTGCATCTCAGGTAACATCTGAGGTTACATATAGAGTCCAGCAGCTTAGCGTTTCTCAACACATTAACTAAAAGGTAGCAAACAGTTACTTGTTTATTTACTAATGATGGCAACCTGCTTTCTGAATGGAAACATGACCGAGTCATTTGAGCATACTTACTGAATGGTTTTAAAACATTTGTCCAGAAAATCTACTATTTTGTGTTGAATGTCCTGAAACAGAATACAATGTGATCTAATGTCTTATTTAAAGTCAAACTTTATTGTCCTGGCTGATGTCTTCTCCAATACATAAATTGCACTTTCCATGCATCTGGGAGGAAGATGCAAAGTTTACATGAGCCAAGAGTTCTATACCAAGATGGAGGACAAAATTGTGAATTGGACAAGGTCCAACTTTTAGTATTAAGCAAATATTCATACTGGTTACATCCAGGTATATTAGTAACCACTCAGTGGGCTAATAACAGTTAGCTCATAAGAGTTGCTTTCCTCTCTATAATATATTATAAGCAGAAAGACGTCTTTCATCTTAGTGAAGCTGGATCCAGACATAGAAGAAAAGCTATGTAAGATAATAATGTGATCAAGTAATGTATCTGATGGGAAAAACTCGAAATAAATCTTAACAAAATTTTTAATACACTCAATTTTACTATTTCCATGCATTTGTCTTTTGTAAGGTATATCACCACAACCAAAAATCTTATTGGGTTTGGATACCAAATGAGGAATTTCAAAAGAGAACAGTGTTACAACAATGAATAAATGTGACTGGAATGAAGGGTGTTATACCTGTTGCAGACTGAATGTGACAAAGTAAACATTAGTAAATTGTTCAATATAATTTTGTATCATGGAACAAACATATATTTAACACAATGTTAACATTTTCTGTCCAATAAAAACAATGCAATGTTAAGATACCTTTCATTATAAAAACATCTTTAACAAAATGTTCAAATGCTCTGCCCAATAAAAACGTCTACTAAACACAATGTTAGGATACTCTGCCCAATAAAAACTGATCTATTTAACACAATGTTAAGATAATTTTCCCAATAAAAAAACTGATCTATTTAACACAATGTTAAGATAATTTGCCCAATAAAAACATCTATTTAACACAATGTTAAGATGCTCTGTCCAATAAAAACATTTATTAAACTATGTAAAGATAATCTACCCAATAAAAACTGATCTATTTAACATAATGTTAAGATAATTTGCCCAATAAAAACTGATCTATTTAACATAATGTTAAGATAATTTGCCCAATAAAAAATCTATTGAACACAATATTAAGATGCTCTGAACATTAAAAACATTTATTAAACAATGTAAAGATAATCTGCCCAATAAAAACATTTAATAAACAATGTTAAGATAATCTGCCCAATAAAAACATCTATTTAACACAATGTTAAGACACTGCCCAATAAAAGTAAACCAACAATTTTTCAGGATTATGGGAAGTCTGAAATTCTTGTTCTGATGCATTATTTGATTTTTCAAAAGGAAATATTTTCTAAATAAGTGTATTCAATGATGTTGACATGCAGTTTTCAGGGATTGTCAACTTCCAGTTTTCAGTGTTTATCTATTTTCATTGCTACTGCAAACAATGGTATTTTCATTAGTTCTTAAGTTTGTAGTTGCAAAAAGTGGCCTAACTGTTCCAATAACAAACAAAAAAATTGGAATGGGTCTTTAAATTTTATTAGTTTTAGAAGCCGCCCACAAAATTCTGGTACACCACAAAAAAACAGACTTCACAATAAATAAATAACTTCCTATGAAATAAAACATCAATGTTTTGGATGAACAATGTGTTTTGCATGTGAACACCACTATACTATACTATAAGACTTTTCTAATATGTAATTACACAATCTCAATGTCACTACGAGTGAGCAAACGCTACTGCTGCTGTATAAAAAGGTTAGAAGACAGGAAAGACCATATCCTACCTTGCCTGGTGTAGGTGAGGGTGAAGGTGTGAGGGTTGAGGTAGTGCTCCCCTTGGAGGAGGTGCCCTTGCTTCGCGATGACCTCTGGGGTGTGATAGATGAACTGCCACTGGTAGAACTGTTAGGTGAGGTTGTGTTAGATGCCGTCCTAAATGCTGACGGGATGGAGGAAGCAGATTTTCTGAAGTTAAAAGGTCACAATTAATGTCAAAAACTGTTTATTCTTAAATACTGTCAACCACCATCAAAGTCTTGAAATCTGGGTAATTATTTCATAAAAAAAAAACATGTTCTATTTGTTCATGAGCATACTGTACAGCCTTATTGCTAATAAAATTTCTGCAAAACTGAGCCATATATTATAGCTGGATTGTAAGAAAAGCTTATGTGCAACGTTATAGCTCACACATTTACCTGACAGTGGAAAAACTGATCTAGTGGACAGCAGATTACAAATTTGGTCAATGGAGGATGGTGTAAACTGTCGCTAAGGGAAGAATGCCTTCCTCCACAAGTTGGCCAAGGTCTGAGTGTCAATGAGACTAAAACCATTGTGTGGGTCATCAAATTTCAGGAGGAGATTCAATGTCTGTGTTGCCAAGAATAAACTGTTCACCAAGCATGGCTAAAATTCCTAGTGTGGATGAATGCATGTAGAGGACAGAATCAACTCTGGGACAGTAGGCCTACCAGCATTGCTTCCTTAACTCAGCAAGGATGTCAATTATCCTTGTCTGTCTATATGTCATCAGCAGGAGGGGCAGTGCATATCAGAAACTGCCATATTCATCTATGTATTTGTTACTCAAAAACAGCCATATTCATCAGTCTATTTGTTACCAAGAGATTCTGTATTCCTCTATGTATATGTTACAGAGACAGCCGTATTCATCTGTGTGTTAGCCTATGGCATTTATTGACTGTGAAGTTCATTATCGATACCAAAAGTGGACTGCCACTTCACAAATATTATCAGTATAGAACAGACGTCTAGTTTCATACAGAGAAATCAAATTTTCGCCCATGCGAACGGAGCATGTCACCCAAGACTAAGAAATATTGTGAATATTTTCTTGGCATTTAAAATCTGAAAATCTCTTTATGACCCTTCAATGACAGACATGTGACATTCCAGTTCTTTACTAGAGTGTGTGCAAAATTTTCCAGATATGTTTTTCTTTTGTTTTATCACAAACAAATTCTGAACCAAACATTTTCTTTTTCATTATAATTGTCAGATGGATATTCATTAGGACTGTCATAAGCATATTTTTTTAATTTGTCCTTGTTTGTTTAAAGCATCTGAGTATAAATATTCACCTGAATCATCTCATTTGTAATTGATTTCCATCAGAATGATTGTTCCCATTGCTGGTGACTTCAGTCCCAAACAGAAATACCTCAATCCTTACTTAGGGTCAAGAGTTAGGAAAGGTCAAGTTCTATGCAATGACTGAACAAAAATTTCATCCTTACCTTGGCATTGTCAGTCTGGATGGTGTGGAAGATGGAAAGAAGATGGGTGACCTGGCAGGGGAATATGGCAAAGATCCAGCATTGATGGGATATGATGGTGATGCTAGCGGCACAAATAGGTCAGACTGCTGATAATCCCCTATAATAACACAAACATAGCTTTTATTTCTCATGACTTTATAAAGTTCTTAAGTACGTCTCTTTTTTGAAAGTTTAATTCACTTGATAAATTTAAGAACTCCAATCATCATTAGTGCATTAACACAGATTATTCAAAATTAATCTGAACCCAGACCAATTCCTTTTAAATTAGTATAGTCACATTTTTACTCAACTCTTTCAGAGACGTGTTTAAAGTCAATTTTTTTTTCCCTCAAGGTTTTAAAGGTACCTTAAACACATTAATGGCAGAGGAAATGGAGTTAACTGCCTTTCACAAGGATATAACAAGACAACCAATCATCCTTTGTCTAACTTCAAAACTTAATCGTCCAGAATATAGGGCAATGGAATATAATCAGCGCAGTCAATGCATATGACAACACTTTGCATACCGCATATAACTTTTCTGGTAACATAAAATACACAATTAGAAAAAGAAATCTAATGACTCAGCATTTGTATTCTGATGCATACCTGAAGAATTTGGACTAGGGTGACTGTTTGTGTATCGCCCAGAGCTTGTTGGGCTGATCTGACTTGAACTCAAGTTGGTGGCGGACTGCAGAAACTTCATTGGCCTCAAAAGTGGACGACCTTGAGAACTCTATAAACATATTTAAAAGTATCTGTACATGTAATTGGAAATTAACATTGCATATAGATATAGTAGGTTAGCAGTCATCTATCACATAACAAAAGATATCTAAGTACATAATAGTTTTCATGTGAACCATTAATATCTGATTAAGAAAAAAACTGTTGCAGTTTCCAAGGAAATCATATCTGAGCTTGTATCTGATTACTTTTGAAGTATTATAAATTCCAGTGTTGAAACTAGCACTGATATATTTGATCAATTATCAGCAGGGGTAACCCTCATTACCAATTTTATTTAGGACAAATTAAACATCAATATACATTTTTGGGTGAAATCTAATCTTAATATGATCATCAATTCAGGAGCAGTTCTATAATCAATTTCATGCCATGGTAACAATCCAGGATATCAGATCAGGACCATTTTCTCGTAGGACCAGAAAGTCTACAAATTTGAACCTACTGTCTACATACCATAACACTAAAACCACTTATAACAAATTTGAACTTACTGTCTACATACGACACTACAACCACTCATGCAAATTTGAATCTACTGTCTGCGTACAATTACACTAAAACCACTCATTACAAATTTAAACCTACTGTCTACATACAATGACACTAAAACCACTCATAACAAATTTGAACCTACTGTCTACACAACCACTCATAACAAATTTGAACCTACTGTCTACATGCGACACTAAAACCAATCATAGTGAATTTGAACCTACTGTCTATATACAATTACACTGAAAAAACCACTCATAGTAAATTTGAACCTACTGTCAACTTTCAATAACACTAAAACCACTCATAGCAAATTTTAACCTACTGTCTACATCCACTGATTCTAACATCAGAGTCAAAGAGTAAGGTCACCTATACTTTATAGAGGTGGGCCTAAACGTGCAAAAAATTGGAAGTAGCACTAATACAGGATATATTTTATTCTCCTTTACAATATGACTGCAAAAGAAGCTGAATTCTGGCAGTGAATGCCATGAAATGATATGCTATGAATGCACGCCAAAAGCATGTTCTAAGATAAAATATTCTCGATTAAAGAAAATCATGATAAAGAAACTGCTGTGGACAATATGCTAAATGCACAATCCAGTATCAATATGCTAGAGAAACATACACAAAAGATTAAAACAAATCTTGTACACATGTTCATGGAAAATTTACTTGTAAAACTTTCACGCATTGCTGCTAAGGACACTTGTTCTGATGGTCTTTACTTTCATATTGTATACATATTATCTTAAGCCTGGCATTTTAGGCAATTTGTAATTTGGTTAAAATAAAGTTTGTCAGAACAGTAAGAATATTCTTAACTTTGGCTTTTTTAAAATGACATGCCGAATTTTAAATGAGTGAATATACTCCGGTATTGTATCTAGATTTACCAATCTAACGTCCAGTTGAATTTCATGCTTAAAAGTTCTTTTGACACGGTAAGTACAAATAAGTACCAAAAAATTATCGCACCAATTATTTTTATCAGGCAACAGACAACAAACTTTGAAGAAAAAAAAATGAGATCCACTGAACATAATAAGCCAAAACATTAAAACTTCTTCATGACTCTGATGTATCCTTTAGCAATTTAAACCTATTTACATCAATAATAGGGCCCATATTTAAAGCCCATAGATCTGCACATAAACGTAAATCACAGGACAATTGTAGCCACTTTCATAATAATGTTATCCCAATCACACTGACTCACCACGGTACTATCACTACTTATTGAAGGTGGTCCCTTTCGTGTGCTCATTGTCCTGCGTGAACGTTCATCTCCATCAAGTGCAAAAGATGGCTGGGGCAGTAGAGGGGGAATCACTGGCTTAAGGGTCTCTTTAGACATGGGAGAGTGAGGTGGATTTATGTTCTGTAACAAATAAAACATGTATTTCAGAATATTTTAGTAGTAACATTCATTAAATCACCTAATGATTTTCTGGCAGTAATTCTCAAAGAAGTTAAATTGACTTACTGTGTATGCTATTAAATCCAAATATATAAAAAAAAACAAATGGATCACATTGCTGAATATAATGGACTTATTTCATATATATATATATATATATATATATATATATATATATATATATATATATATAAGATGGCTCAGTTGGCCTTAAGGGCCAGGCAAGCATTTAAAAAAAAGAAAAAAACATGAAGGTTATAGTAAATCTAGAATAATCGCTGATTTAAGAGTGAAATTTCAGTTTTACAAATTGTCAGTAGAATGAGCTTTGCTATTACCAAAGTGTATTGAGAAGCACTTTTCTGAGTTTCTTTCAACATGGTATCATAGCTGGTAATGGAAGATGATGCCATTGCAGAGTCCATCATAAAATTATTGGTTTTCTTGGGGGCCTGAAACAAAGCAAACGAATCCCGAGATTTCAGTTTTTATTCTCCACTGACTGAAAGTCATAATTCAGTGCATATTTGCAAAACAAAACAGAAATTTATAATCTACTATCATGCTTGTGTCATTCTCGAAATTATTCCAAAAATTTACATACCCAGGAAATTATGATATGGATAAAATATTTTGTAATAACGAACACCCCACTATAATTATTAATTTATAATAGAGACATTGTTTTATTGATGGTATTTCAGTTCTTTAACAGTCTAGAATTTGAGGAACACTCATTACTAAAATTAGCACCTAACTCTTTGGTGCAGAATTAAAATCACATGTTCCACACATGAAGGTCCAAAAAGTGCTGTGTCTCATATCCTTTTCTCTACACCGAAGCTGACATTCATGTTTCATCTATACTGATAAATATAGCTTTGATCATGAGCACTCAACCATTTTTAGTTACTGAATTTCTAGAATTATGATCTGTTCATGTGTTTACTATAGGAACTAGATTAGTATCACGAGTCCTTAAGAGGGGCTCATGGGAGAATAGACTTTGAATAAATGAGTCCCCAGCTGTTAGATATTATTATTATTAATATTATCGGGTTAAATATTTAAGGGCGAAACAATAAACTATTTATAATTGTTTATAATACTACTATCCATGTACTTACAGATTCAAATCAAAGAGCTAAATAAAAGCCAAACCATACATCTTCTATTTTAGACATCTTCTAAGAATTAAAATACTCCCAGTAATGGCTATATTTTGACCAAAAAATAATGACAGATACAATCATGCAATGTATACCAGAAGATGGTTGCACTATAAAATCTTCTGTCCTAGAGCTGACTACTTGTATTCTCATGGCCTTTTTATTCAACAAGTATTAGTCTCAAACTAATTGAAATTTGTCTCAAACTAATTGAAATTTGTCTCAAACTAATTAAAATTTGTCTCAAACTAATCAAATTTTCATTTAAAGCTGATAAATGTATTTCTACACATTCTAGTTAACTTGTCTACATCTTGCTGTTAAAAATATTTTGTCTTTACATCATTTAAACAGCATAAAAAATATATTACACCTGGAGACGTTACATACATCAATGGCTTCAAGGTAAAATATGCCGACCTCATCTCATGCCTCAGCTGCCAAACACATAGCTTTATAGAAATGAGTCACAATCTGAGAATTTCAATCAGTGTTAGCAATTTATCACTAATTCCATCATAGAATCTTAATCTTAAAGGTCAAAATGGTGAGAAAATGTGGTGGAAGATCTCTAAGTATGAACAGCATAGATGTTGAGCTTTGAGAAGCACAAGTAAACTAAAACCTTCAACTAAACTTCAAATGAACCTTAACTGTCACACTTATTACCATCAGAATAGTGACAAGTACATTTAATTATTCTACTCACATGGCCTCGAAAATAAATGATAAGTTGCATGATATTCTTGTTATCCTGTAATTAAAACACCAGCTGATTACTCTAAATATCTTTACATGTAAAACTTATTGACCAGTTTTCTTATTCACATCAAATGGAAGTGAATATCATTACAGGTGTTTGTATATAAAGGACAATTATACATAGATTCTAACTGAATTCAAGGAATGTATCCCTCATGTTTGGTGTCCTTTACAATGAGGTGTCATATAACCATGGTTTACTGTATTCCCTCAGGAGTGATGAGCTACTTACCAACTTTGGACTCTGAGTACTTGGCTTTGATGTGAGATCTATCAGAGAGTCTGAACTGGTTGTATCAAGTGAAAGAGGGGTGAGACGATTACTGTTAAAGGTTCTACCAATTTTCAGGTTCCTAAATCTGTTTGATAGTCGATTCAACCAACCCTGAATGGGACAAAAGAATAACACATTTTAAATTTCTACCATAATCTGTTGCAATATACTAATCATTATTTATAATTTAACTGAAGATAGAGACTTTCCAATGAAGCTGACAAGTAAGAATTATCATGTATTTTGGTGATAAGGTCACTCCAAGATAAAACATTTCTTAAAGATAAAACATTTCTTAAAGATAAAACATATCTTAAAGATAAAACATATCTTAAAGATACACTATTGCTTAAAGATAAAACATTTCTTAAAGAAAAAAAACATTTCTTAAAGATAAAACATTTCTTAAAGATAAAACATTTCTAATAGATAAAACATATCTTAAAGATACACTATTGCTTAAAGATAAAACATTTCTTAAAGACAAAAAACATTTCTTAAAGATAAAACATTTCTTAAAGATAAACTATTGCTTCAAGATAAAACATTTCTAAAAGATAAAACATTTCTTAAAGACAAAACATTTCTTAAAGATAAAACATTTGTTAAAGATAAACTATTGCTTAAAGATAAAACATTTCTAAAAGATAAAACATTTCTTAAAGATAAAACATTTCTAACAGATAAAACATTTATTAAAGATAAAACAATGTATTGGCTGAAGTAGTCAACAGACATGTGCTTGGACAACGCGGCATGTACGGCTAATACTTACTTTATAACCCATGCAGTGGACAATATAGACCTATACTAAACGAGCCAATACAGCAATTAAAAGACCTGGATATAAACATGAATATCTTGCAAAGTGCAATGAACTAATCATTGTTTCTGTAAAAATAATATCAACTCACCTTTAAACCACTTTTTGGCTGCTCATCCAACCTATAAAACAGAAACTGCTGTGGTGAATAAATATTTAGAAAACTGATGATGAATTTTTTAAAAATTCGTACATGTATAATCAAGTTTTCACTGCAATAAGAATAATCTTCTTTTAAAATGTGACTCATAATCAATCTACATGTATTACTACTGAAATATAAATGCACGTTCCCCCAAACAAACAAAAAATTTCCGTTCCAAAGGCTTTTAAAATCATTAAAACAGGCTCTAGACTGAATACTAAATTTCAATGAAAGAAACGGAATAACGAGTCTATACTTATTTTAGCAAACATAACAGGAATTGCTCAATTCTGCCTTGTTTCAATATTTTTATTGATGATCTACAGGAAAATGGATGCACCTGATGCAAAACAAATCTCAGAACTTTTTAAATCAAAATTAAAATGGTTGTGAATGACAAAAGATTTTATAAGTAGAACATACATGGGATCGGCATTAATAGTCATGACAGCTGATCCATTTTGTTTTGACCAATGTTTTGACTTTCCACTTTTCTCGCCTTTGCTGATTTTAAGAGTACGATCTGCTAGCAATCTCAACAGGTCGGTGTCAACATCATCTGAAAAATTTAATAGTTTAAATTTAAATAGCCCCAGAAAAAGCATATCACTTACATCACCATCAAATTTATTTCTATTATAAAATAAGATAATTAAAAAAATATTTAAGTCATACAAGTATTTTAATATCAACAACTGCAATGGATCCATACTTATATAATGACTGAACAATTGGGCAGCCTTGAGATAAACTCCAAAAATTTACCCTGTTCAAATTATTATAGACACGAGTGAGAAGAAGATAAAAAGTAAACAGCAAATAAGATTGTATTAGAACTGTTCCAATGACCAACATATTCAAATTCAGACAGTCGCCCACTGAAGCAATGGAAGCAAGTATAACTCAGATGGAGTGGCACGAGTCTCCTAATCCAAGGGCTGCAGGTTCAATCCCTGTTCAGACCAACCTGGGTCAGCTACCCATGTGTCTTTGAAAATGGCATCTTGCTTCCACTTCCTCAGTATGACATAGCCAATAAAGCATTTAAAGTGCCGTCAACACACCATGAAAAGAAAAAAAGAATGCAATATAGAATTTCTTGATGATTTGAATTAGAACTCTATCTTATAGTAACAGACCAGCTATATATATATATATATATATATATATATATATATATATATATATATATATATATATATATATATATATATATATATATATATATATATATATATAATGGCCTCATGTTTGCTCAAGATAACTTAAACAAATATATAGGTTATTTCATGATATATAAAAATTCAAACTGGATCAAATGTTCAGTCTCACAACGACATGATTTGTGTACATTGGGATTTAAGTGGCAGACTCAGAAAAATTTACCAATGAGGGAAGCCATATCAAAAGCTGTGCACCCATTCCTTGCCTGAATAGTAACATCTGCTCCAACATTTATCAAAAACACAGCTACAGCCTTTTTCCTGCAAAAAATTAATATAATGTCAATATATAAACTCTTATTTGTAAATTCCTAATCTTACAAGCAGTATGGAGAAAACTCGAATTGTATAATAAATCCAGACTTTATTCCAGCAAGTACTAATCACACACTAACTTACTGCTACATGACATGCATTTTTATAGTTAAAATTACTATGTTTTCAACTCCAAACAGTCATTTCTCTTCACAAAATTAAACAGAAGTTTAATTGGCACAACAATTTATGTATGTTAGTACTTACATCTCAGCTACAATGTTCATCTAAGAAGCTCAAACCAATTTAACATCAGTTTTATGAAGAGGTAATATTTAAAATATCCGAAGATGAACACCTTTCCAAAGAAGGTACTCCAAAATTCTAAAAATTTACATGGGTATAGACACTTTTTACAAACAATGAGGAAACATTCTGATTTGACTAACTTACTTATAGCAAAGAAATAATAAAAAGAATTCCTTGAAAATTTCATTCTTTTTAACTGCTGAATGTTAAAACTATCTCTAATGTTCGTCAGCAATAACAAGATTTTCGAATTAATTACTATGGATGCCAAATTGACATTTTTATCCTGGATCAACAAGAAATCACATGAGATCTTCTTTTTGAAAATCCCATGCTGATATGCCTTCTTGTTTTGGAAAAGTAATATAAATGCAATTTTCAAAATGGCTGCCATGTTGGCCATTTTGGACAATAGATTTCTACCATATTCATTTAGGGCAAACTAGATACCATGAGTAATCTTTAGGTGAAAACACAATACTGATCTAACCAGCCATCTAGGACATACAGCCACAACAAAATTTTCCATATGGCGGCCACATTAGAAGTCCGATTTGCACTCTTTTCATTTATGACCAACTCATAAAAACCTCATGTTAATAAGACCATACATTCAGATGGAATAGCAATAATGAAATAATGGATGTCCAAGCAGTACCAATGTGGTGCTATGTTAGATGGGCAAGTTACACCATTTTCATTTGGGAGCAATCAACATCATAACAAGTCTTGTGGTGAAAACCCTATGACAACAGATTCGGCCAATGTGGGTATGTGATAAAGCTTGCCAAGCTTCTCATGGGTTGGTGGTTCTTTTTGGGGTTTTTCCCCGGGTTCTTCATCCACCATTAATACTGGCCGCCATGTATAGCCTATCGTATGCTGAAAAATGGCGTAAAACCCTACAACAACAACAACAACCCTATGACAATATGACTTTTTATTCAGGAGAATTAGAAATAGCAAGATTTCAAGATAGTCACTTTTGTAGCCATACTGGACGCACTAGCACTATTTTCATTTAGGACCAGTCAAACATCAACAGAAGTCTTCTGGTGAAAATCTCTTTTCAAAGTGACTTTCAAGAGCAGCAATTACATGATTTACAAGATGGCTGCTGTATTTGTCATACTGGACATCAGATTGGTACCTTATTTTATTTATAACCTACTCAACACCAACAAATTCTTGTAATGAAATCCTCTAAGCTGTTTCGAGATAGCAATTATATAACAAACTGCTCAAATATTGACTGACAAGTCCATACCACAAGATCTTCTAGTCTATGACTAAATATGGTTAAATATTTCAGGAATAATAAAACTCACTATCATCCCCCACTTATTATAAATTGCGTGAATCTATTATTTATGGCATGATAAAAATAAAAAATATGAAGCCTTCCCTTTAAAATCTCTCAGTCTTGTCTTTTTTAAATGTTATAATTTCGGTGAATTCATACTTTCATGGCTATCAATTTTTGTGATTTTGAGCCAAAAGTCATCCTTATCTGTTCTCTGGTGAATTATTGTTCATTTTGTCTTGCAACCCACAAATAATCTGCTCAAATCTGGTGGCAGCATGCTGTATGTACCAACAGAGACATCCACTAAATAAAAACTGACCATTTATGCTACAATGATTCAAAGTGTGATCAAAGTCAAAAACTTGATCATGGAATAATGGATGGATGGAAGGAATGACAAAGACAAAACAATAAACCCTTCCAAATTCATAGCTGGCGGATAAAAATATATATGTCTCAGGCAGCACACACACAATAAAATTAGACATAGAATTCAGTCCTACCCATGATATGTGGCCTGCATGAGCGCTGTCCAGCCACTAATTGTGTCTTGTTTGTTGATATCACAGCCTTTCTCAACCAGGAGCTGAGCTATGTTCAACCTCCCAGTCATGGCAGCAAACATCAATGGAGTAGCACCATCCTGTGGATTGCATGCATCCCTCTGACTGACATCTAACTCAAGGATTTCACTAATCCGGTAAATATCACCTGTATCACAGAATGGAACATGCATGTACTTTATTTGCTAATCTATAAAATTAATCTAATTGTGAATTGTGTGACATAAATATGCAATCACTAATCCAGTAAATATCACCTGTATCACAGAATGGAACATGCATGTACTTTATTTGCTAATCTATAAGATTAATCTAATTGTGAATTGTGTGACATAAATTTGCAATCACATCACACACGTTCTGACATGATTCTGTGCAGTTTTTCATTGTTGGACATGAAACAAACACTAATGACCCTAATCTGTCAATATACTGCACAAACATCATTACAAAAATCAGATAGGTGTTTGGAGTCTGGCTTTCAAGATGGAATGTCTTTGATCCTAGTGGCAGAATACTACCAGCCAAAAATGGATTTTAAATGCTGTGAGATGTTATGTAAATTTGATTTAATGGTTTGCTTTGTTAGTTTTAATTTTTTATTCCATTACAGTGGGACCCCGCTATAACCCGCCTCGCTATAACCCGAATTCAGATATAACCCGGTCGTGGCACGGCTCCCGAAATTTCGGGTAATTTATTACAGGTATTTTTCTCAAAGACCCCAAAAAAAAAAAAATTAAGTATGAAAAAAAAAATAATTAAGAGTTTAATTATCATTCTCATATTCGTCTAAACAGTGCGAAAAAGAACGTGTAGAAAATGTATTATCAAATTTCTTCTAGTTTTGTGCCAAAATAAACGTCGGAAATACGAACCAATTGCTGGGCCTACTGAGAACTTTGATCTTTGTTTATTGTTGAAAAATTACAGCTCATAAGTGTCAATATTATAATTACTGATTCCTGAGTAATGAAGCCATCGTGTCTACTTTGTGTTTGTCTTGAATGCATTCTGAATACAATCGTTGCTCAAAATAATCTCCGATATATGTTCTCTTAATTTCATACACAACTAAGCAACAGCCAATGCGGCGGTTGATAAAAGATTCTCACCAGAATGTATAAATCAATTTAAGTACATTGTTTATCATCAAAGTGAACTGCCGAGCTAAACAGTGACATAGTTCAGTGGTTAAGCCAGTTCTGCCTGCTGTATTTATTAGAGTACATCAAAAGAACATGATGCAATAACTGGGCAGCAGGTTCAAAGGACTTTGACTAGCAGCTTGGGTGGGACAATGTGCTGAAATTTACAATGACTGAATTCAGAGACAGAGAGATCCTGAGATGTACATGTAGTTATTATAAGAATACACGTTAGCTTCCATTATTTAATCTATGGACATGTACTATTTCATCATTCATTACGTACACCCGTTACGTAATTTTTGTTTTTTTTCTTTTCATTGAATTCAGTCACATAATGATCTGTGACAAAATTATTGAATATTTTACATCCGTGTGTGGATATTTTCGATGGAAATATTTGTATTATGGATTCAATGTATGTTACAAGATTCGCTGGTGAGTACACGGTGTTGATACTCTTTTTCATGCAATAGATTATACATGTATACATAAATTAGACACGTGTATGTATCAATGCATGATTCTCTGAATAAAGTAATATATTATATCTGCAATTTCTGTTACCACAGCAAATGTTTTTCTCATTTAATATAAATTGATCAAAAATGGTAATTGTGCCATGCATTTTCGCACCCGTCTTTATGTAAACCCCCCCCCCCCCCCCCCGCCAATTAAATCCAAAAATGTGTTGGTATTGTACATGGTTGCTTATAACACGGTTCGGTTCATAGCCCGGTTGGATTCTATGGCTCCCAACTACCGTGTTATAGCGGGGTCCCACTGTACATGGTATTGTAACGTAACATTGTCTGCTGGACTTGACCCTGTCCAAAATTCAATTCATTTCTGTTTGATTTGATTGACTTATACCAAAAAAAATATTTTGTTTCAGTAAACAAACTATTAACAGCTGCATTATACTCTATGTGTATGAGCTTATTTTCAGGATTATTATTCAAGTAAACATGTTGATCAGGGTCAGGGTTTTCCAGATTCCTAAGTGAAGTTTGTAGGCTATTGTGTTGTAAAAAAAACAAGGCTCATTAGATCATTCTAGAAGGTTATTTTTCCATTAGGTAATGATTGTTGTTAGAAATGGCTAATTTTGACCTGAGGTTAAGCAAAGAAATATATTATCTTGCGAATGTGAGGTTTCTATCAGTTGTGCTTGAACAACAAGCAACTGAAGTTGTATTATGTTGTGAGCAGTTTGGGCTGACTTTTATTTTCTTCAAATTATTGAATTCAAGTGATTATTTTCTCTGGAAATACACAAGTGCTCTGATAAAATTCTCTGATAATGATATGAACTGTTATTTATACTGAATTCAAACCTGGAATAATATGTCTCTGATTCAACAAGAGAAAGTTGACACTTCAGACAAGTCATTGCCTTCAATTTTGGATCTCTTCTGGACTTGAACTGAGTTTTATTCAGGACTTCATATTACTTGGACTTGTACATTTAATTCTTCGATTATTTTTGGATTTAATTCGCAATACTGTAAATTCTTTTTTTTCCCCTCATTTTTCCCTTTGTATTCATAGGAAATAAAATATTTGATAAATTTTAAAAAGGTTGTTGTCTTCACTCTTTTTTGTTACTTATGTAAAGAGCATACACTTGTAACAGAGATGAACAAGAAACTGCTCCTGGTGTCAAATTTATTACTATCTAGTCCAAAGTTTTCACTTCATTCATATAAAGATATGTTGAAAATATAGCCAATACTTAATACAAGAAACATATTCAAATGTAAAAACAGTACCTGAATAATTTAGCATTGTTCTCCAATAATATTTAATATTTTGTCAAAGATGCAAATCAACAATTTTATGACTACTCAAAAAGCATGCCTCTTTTAGTCCTATTCCAAAAACCTTTGCATGTACCAACTTTGACCCATCTTGCAATGATTATCAGTTAAATAAAATCAGGAAAGAATACCATCACAACAATAATTTGTTTAAGTTATATTATTCTGGAATAGCTAAGTACATACAGTTATTTAAAAACATGATCAAAGAAACAGAATAAATTACCTGATCAAGGAAAATGACATTCAGGTCTATTGAAGAAAAGAAAGAAGTAAAATACACCAATGCCCGTTTAATGCCAGATCTTTGTCAATCTAGTTCCTGGTGAGATGCTGTTATGCTAAGTTAAACATTATATTCTGAATCTATTATTTAAATCGTCAAAATGTCCTAAAACTTTTGTAACATATTTCATTGAAATTGAACATTAAGTGCCCACAATCCCAAGACATTTGGTGGAACCATATTTCTTCTTTCAACCGCAGTGGAACAAGTGGTCTAAAGTGCTCACCTTTAAGATCCACTGCCACCTCAACTCTGTAAGCATGGGTTTAAGTGTCAGACTTGACCAATGTGAGAAAGGTTACCAGCAACTTTCGATGGGTCAAGTAAAGATCTGTAAAGATGTCACTGCAGTCTTATTAACGCATGACTAACTCTCGGACCAATTCATCTGGTAATAAAATAAATATGTAAATGGCTAATGGCAGCACTTATATGGAAACACACAATACAGCTCTTTCACACAACCCCAAAACAATTCAATTTTTGACCTTGATCTTTAATACCTTGATCTGTTATCCAAAGGGTACCCCATGTACCTACTGATTAACTCTTGTTAAACGTCTAATACACACCACACAATATATATATATATATATATATATATATATATATATATATATATATATATATATATATATATATATATATACACACACACATATATATATATATATATATAGATTATTATTACAATACATTATTGGTGGTACATTATTGTACATTACAATAAAACAAACAGTTAAATCAATACTAGTGATCAATAATATACACAAGTTAGTGAACTCACCATGTTTAGCAGCTTCAATAATATCTGGCTTCACTTCTTCTGGTGCTGAAAAACAAATAGAGTTGAACACTCTTTGACACATCCTGAACTGTGTAGTCCTAAAAACATGGATATTGCTAAGGAAAAAAAAAGCTTTTTTTAGCCTCAGCTAAGGTAAAAAAATGTCTAGCATTAAGTATTATTAGATCAGTTTCATTTAAATATAGCAACTGGAAGATTAGATTTTTATTTTTGTAACATTGCTAATGATGAAAACATGATCGCTGACAGAATGGAATACATACCTGTAACTTACAGGTTTGTAGGTTACAATAAGGCTTTTAAGGCTGTCTACAAACTCTGTATAAATGATACTGAAATTCTAATGGCAGTTGCTGTACCTTTTACTCTAAAAATTAATATGGTGGCCATATATGTGAAGTATCGAATTTTGAATAAGCAGTGAACCTTAAAGTTAATGCACCAAGCATTAAGATTTTATCACATTGAGGCCAGGGGAATATTTGGGAAGGGTCATTGAGACCTTTATTCTTAATTTCTTCTATGTCAGTGTTAAAACTTCAAAGGGGTCAGTGTTCTAATTCAATGAAATTGACAGGATATCTTTAAATGGGTTTAAGAAAGAGATAGCTGAAATTCCAATCCATGTCGAATAGTCCTTCTTCAAAGGAAAAAGTTATATAACGTAGTTCAGAGATTCTGACTGATGAAACAAATGTCTTAGGATTTTTTTTAAAAACCACTGCATATGATTGGCCCAGTGAAAATAAAGCATACGCCTTGGAAATAATAGAAATTTAAAGTGACAACCTTGATCAAAATTCTTTAGTCCAAAATTTTCTGCTAAGTGAAGTCCAAAAGGGGGAAATGACAGTAGAGAGTAAAATCTCATAAGTTCAAGAAGTACAAGGCAGTCAGAAAATGAAGACTCAATGAATTAGGAAACAGTGGAACATGATCGAGAGGAAGGTGATGCAATCAGATGTGGATATTGTGCTTTTATCACCACTCATTACAATGATAAAATCCATCCAAATTAGACACTGCTAGTGTGTGTGTGTGATTAGGATTCTTAATGTAGCTTCAACAATTTTTCAGTCATATCACCATGATGTATGCAGTGAGGCTGTTTATAGTGATGTCTATCACTGGAGCATCATGCCGCAGCCATGTGGCATGATATCCGAACCAAGTCAAATTATCCTGACACAAGGCCAACCAGTCTTAAAACTAACCTCTTAATGCTGAGCACCAAGTGAGACAGCTGTTAGTACCATTTCTGTATGACTCGGCCGGTGATCGAACCCACAACAGGATGCTCTAACCAATAGGCCACCAGGGCAGTTAGAAGGATGTAATGTCATGAATCAAAGAAAGAGGGATGTTACTTAAAATCCTTGCATAAAAAGTTAGTTGAGATAAATGTATAAATTACCAGAAAGTTGTCAATTTTCTGACGGAATCTGAGCACAAACAGTATGTTTACTTGAAAATACACTGAAAAAACAAAATACACATTTATTTACATGTTCTCTCTGTATATATATGTTTCCACACGTAAATTATTATTTGGTTTTGTTTGAATAATAATATAAAGCAAAATAAAATGATTTATGTGATATTGATACAAACTATTTACTTTTTCCAAGTTATAGCACACATCAATTGGTTGTACTTTATTGGAGAGGTTGGTCATTCCAGAATGGAGCAAGTATGATAATGAGTGATCATTCAAGAATGATGGTAATCTCCGGAATGGACAGTGTATGTTGGCTTAATTCATCATATGGAATCGCATCACAATTATTATTTCCAGTTCAGTACCCCCATTTTTTCCTCTCTCATTTTGGTGGTAATAGAAGAGTTATATTGATGCATTTTTTGTAGGGATGTAAAGGTAATTGTTTATTCTTGGGAATATGAGCTCAGAGAGTGGTTGTCTGTGTGTATTTTGGCAACAGTGCACATTAAGTAATAAGGCCTTGGTGATGATCGTGAAGTGAAATCTGTGTTCTGTTTACAGTGAAGACTCTCAAAAAAATCCCAGTGAACCTTTGACAAGAACTTCATTGTGAAGTCATCTTTGGAGGTATTTTACATTAACATGATTTGTATTGTCACACAGTGGAAAGGTCATTACTGTGAAATGTATGTAGAGAACATATAGTAAAATTAATTGTGATATATGTCCATATATCGTGGTTGTTACAATCACAATATTAATGTCACTCTTGCATATATACTATTGTATACACTTTTAGTACTTTGTTACATTTCACTTTCACTTTGTGTATGTATTTCAATTAGCCATTTTAATTTTATCTTATATATGTCATATCAAGTAAAGGATATGTCCCGTTCACAAATTTCCAAGAAGAAGACTTTTTTTTTTACACTACAATCAAATGTCATATCATCATAAACAGTGTGTATGTATGTATGTATGTATGTATGTATGTATGTATGTGTGTGTGTGTGTGTGTGTGTGTGTGTGCCAAATATTTGGAAACCTTTTTAAACAAAAATTAAATTAAATGTTATTTGTCAAAAACTATATAATTAAAAGTTAAAGTGGACATATAATGTTGGCAAATAATTCTGATACTCTTCCCTTTTACTCTGTGTATGTAGTACTATGATTCGCCATGGATCCGGTCTATTGACTCAAGTACAACTGTATGACATTACATGAATTGTGCTAAAAATAAGAAAAAAAGTAAATAATTCATATCAAAATCACATAAATCATATTTTGTTTTGCTTTTAATTATTATTCAAAGGGGCCCTGAGTGGCCGAGTGGACTAAAGTGCTTTCCGTTACGGATCACTGCCATCTCACCTCGGTCTGCACGGGTTCGAGTCTAAGATTCGGCTAATGTAGTTATGTGAGAAAGCTTGCCAGTTGCTTTTCGTGGGTCGGTGGTTCTTTCTGGGGGGTTTCCCTGGTTCTTCCCCCACCAATAATACTGGCCGCCACGTATCCGTAGTTTTCACGTGACGTCACAAAACGTGTGTACTTTCAAATCCGCCATTTTGAGTCCCTATCCCATGTAACCGGCACGTTTCATTTTGTGAGTAAGAATATAAGAATATATCACATTCTGTTGTGCATGTCTTTTTACGTGTTTCTTCAAATAAAATATTTATATTTCAACCATATTTGCTATTCTTTCCTAAACAAATAGATCGATCAATAAACAAACGCATAAACAAATAGATATACAACCAAGTAGAAACATGTAATGATTTTCGATTTTCACGGGCTTAAATCAAGCATTTGATTATCGTTAAAGTTTAAAAGCCAATTGTTTATATACAATTTCATATTTCTAAAAGCATTTGAGGAAAACATCGTTTTGATATTCAAAACAACGTCATGTTCCGTCGGACACGTGTTTCGTTTGAATACACTAAAGATGAAACTTCTTTGACCGGTTATAGCTTTCACCTAGTATAAGCCTACATCCACCATCCCCTCCACAAATACAATATTTGAATATACTAATTAAAATGGTTTCTCAAATATTCTATGGCACAAACACGTTGTTGCAAAAAATATTTGTATATAAAAGTTCTAGCATAAAATACATGCTATGAAATTTTAATTCGTGACTGATATTGTATCCAGAAAATCATGATCTGGAAATACTCTTTCAAGATGACAAGCTTAACGTTATGATACGAATGACTTTTTAAAAACGTCAATATTGTCTGTTTGTAAACAACAAAAAGTGCATTTCTTAGATATCAATAATATACACGATTACGGTTCTACTTTACTATTCTGTCTTTCAATATAAGCAAGGGAACTTCCAGTTTTATTGTTATTTTTTTTTCTAATGTGCACATAACTTCAGGTATAATCTATGTATTGTGTCGAAGAAGTAAATATCCTTATTGATAGTTAAATCAGATTATTATTCTTGAATATACATGATGACTAATGTTGACAATGGTTTGTTAGAGGCTCAAAATGGCGACAGAAGTTGCGTGCGCGTTGAATTGTGGGTATTTGCGTACTTAATCGTGACGTCTGTGAAAACAACCCATAGCCTATCATGTGCTGAAAAATGGCGTTAATCCCTATAACAACAACAACAATTATTATGCAAACAAAAACAAATAATAATTTGTGTGTGAAAACCAATTTATAGTATACAGAAAGAACATGTAAATACATGTGTATTTCGGTGATTCTAGTAACCCCAAACAGTACTAAGCAATGCTGGGTCTGCTAACTGCAGTGTCAACAACAACAAAAAAGCTTGAGATATACTTGTGGGTCTAATCTGGAGATTACTAAATTATGCAGAATTTTTAAAAGATCCCAAGTCATATGAATTACCTATAATAGGTTTGTTTGTTGTTTTTCTGTCTAAGTACCCTGTCACTTCACGTTTTCCTCGAACTGATGCAATTTCCAGTGCCGTTTTACCACAAACGTCTGTAATATTTGGATCCCCACCTCTTTCTATCAGAATCTGAGCAGTAGTCATATGCCCATTTAATGCAGCCACCATTAATGGCGTAATCTTTGTTGATTGTGTCCTATAATTTACGTCACACCCTCTGTCCAGCAACAGACGTAATACTGCATCATTACCATGTTGTGCGGCCACCAACAATGGAGTAATCTCACAAATACTACCCGATGAATCAAGATCTATTCCAGATTCAACAAGCAAACGCACTACTTGATGATGCCCACCACGAGCTGCTAAAGTAAGTGTAGAATTCCCATATCTGGTTCTTGCGTTAAGATCAACTTGATGTTGAAGCAATAGGGCCACAATGTTTACATGTCCATGACGACTGGCTTGCATAAGGGGTGTCCAGCCGAAGAAGTTGGGTTTATCTGCGGCGGCTCCTCTCATCAAAAGGAGCCTAACGAGCTGATCATGCCCGTTCGCCGCCGCCACTTGCAGCGCTGTTGTCTCATATTCATCTGGGCTATCAACGTCAACCCCCTGATCCAACAGTTCTTGAACCGTTTGCGCGTCACCATGCTCACACGCGCTTAGCAGTTGACGAACCTGCTCCATACATTCAATTCCATAGCTCACCGTGACATTAGGCTGCTCTTAACAAGCCTGACAACATCCTTCAAGTGAAACAACTTGAGCCAATAGTAAATTACATAACTGGGGCGATGAAAAAGAACAATACACAAAGAAAAATTCATGAACGGTCTTCTTTATTCTCCATTTTGACAAAACTATTTGACGTCAGATTTCCCAATATCCTCCGATGTAAACAAGTGCACGTGCCACTTCCGTTGAAGATTCGTTTTCAAAACGAGTTCAGGACCGGACTATATACGATTTAAATATTTTATAAATTACGGAAGTTAAAAAGGGACAGCCAATTCGAAAATCCTTTAACTATAAATCTATTTTCTAAACGTAACAATTATCAAAAGGTAAAAACGAAGGGCATTCTATTTCTATACAAATGTGTATACAAGAAAGAGACACATTAAAAAAATTATAAACAAGTCTTTGGAACAACATAGATGAGGGCATTCCGGATAGACCAATAAATATGACGTAAATGCATGACTCCATGGACGGCGAAAGATGTGAAAACTGAACTGTAAAGACAGTGGTGAAGTATACGTAAAATTTCAAAAACTAATTTGTACATTTTTCTCATGCAACTTAAACTGATGTAGCATATTATATTTATTAATGAATTTTTTCAAAACTGAGTATACGTAATCCTTCCACCCAGGCTAGGATTCAGACAAGTCGAATTATCAAGTGCAAATTTACTAGACTGATCCCAAGTTGTTGAGAGGGCAGGGGCCACTTTTTGATGTACAAATTTAATGCCGCAATCAGCTACCAAATATAAAAAGCATTTTAGACAAATCAAATACATAAGCATGATCAAAATGTCCATATTTTTTATACCTACATTAAAACAAAGTATAAGGATATTATCCACATGACGTCAGTGGCAGTTCATATCAGAAGTTTATGCACTCCACCCCCAAATGTATACCTGCAATTTTCATGTCCAAAGGTCATTTTTGACACTATGTGATTCTCACAATGCAAACACGAGCCCTTTTCCTGGATGAAAATTCTGTAAAAATTAGTGTACTAAACAGGCTGATGAAATTGAAAATAGTTGTAATCGAAGCCATGTTGGAGAAATTTTCATTTCCCCAAACCTATGTGTTTACTGCTATGGGAGGCTAGCTCTTATTCCTAGCCGACTATTGGTATTTCGTTATCAACAACATACTGCAGAGTAGGCTATACATATGGACATACATCACAATTAATTTTTCTCTACATATATTCCTCAGTACTAACCTTTCCACTGTGTGACAATCAATACAAATCATATGTTAATCTAAGGGTGTAGGTAAAGTTCGTTCTGAAATCATGACGTGAAAGAAGAACTTGCACCTAAACCTAAAGTGAGAAAGGAAAATATTGATCTGATTCAAAAATTTAGAGAAGGTATTATTTAAGAATTTAAGGAAAGAGTTAAAGAGGAGGATTTTTCTCAATTTGCATATAATAGTTGTCACAGAATTAGGCGAAAATTGAAGTTATTTCTTCTTGAATTACAAACTAATTTCACCATTTTTTTTGTTTCGTCGTACATGCGTTACCTGGGGTGAATAAGTGTTTTTTCAAGGTAAGCGACGTGTAACGATTTGCATGTGCCTGACTACGAATCACTTGAAGTCAGGAACATTAGAATCACGGGGTGCACGGGAATTTTACCGTGAATTCTGCTCACCTATTTGAGGATATATAAGGCAGAATAATTCTGATAAGATTACGAGTCCAAAAGTATTTTATCAAAGGAGAGATAACTCGTCATTCTTTCTCCAGCCAAAGGGCTGATTGTAGCTGAACGTCTCTGAACGTATCTGATTTGTAGCGGAACGTCTCTGAATTGTAGCTGAACGTCTCTGAATGTCTCTGAATTGCAGCTGAATGTGATTGATTGTGCCGTGATTATGCTGTTTAATTGTGCAATCAAATTGAGGTATCTGACTGTATGTCTGTCGGATTGTCTGTCCGTCTACATCTGTCGTGATGTGTAAATAACCGGAAATCTAGAAGTCTAAATGTCCGAGTGTCGGAGCTGTCTAGAGGTGTAAACATCCGGGGTGGCATCTAGGTATTTGGGACCGATGGTTCTAGTAGATGCTGTATGCTGTCTGTACGTATAACTGTGGTGGATCCGTGAAGGGCAAACGGCCGATAAAAGTATTGGTCAACCCTAGGTATTCGGAGAAGCTGGGCGGCGATTCAATAGTTGGTGAATCGTACGGTTGTACAGGGTCGAGACACATGTGTGTGTTGCAATTGTAGTTACAATTGAATACATTGTTATATTTACACATAGTTACTTCGAATCACAGTAGTATTTCAAAGGATTACATGAATCTCAATAAAAGTTAGCAACTTGATAAAATACATGTAGATGTTCGTGCTAGTTGTCGCAATCCATACGTGCGATAGTATAGTTTGATGTTTGTATTTGTTATCGCAATTTATACTTGCGTTAATAAAACTTTTGTAAAGGTTCCATTTTATGTGAAACATTTGTGTAGTCCAGGAAATTCCTTGGATCTGTGTTTAGTCCAGGAGATTCCTTGGTTCTGTGTTTATTTTGTATTAATATTTAATTTATTGTTGAATTGTGAATAGTTGTGAAGCGAGATTGTGGGTTGAATGCATGAGTTATTGTGTTGATACATCATTATTTTTCGTTAATAATTTATTTCATAAATTTACATTATCTTTCACATATTGTGTTTGTGTTGTTCATTTAATCCACCATCCACTCTGTAACAATT
The DNA here is from genome assembly GCA_029339505.1 of Unio delphinus. Taxonomy (NCBI): domain Eukaryota; kingdom Metazoa; phylum Mollusca; class Bivalvia; order Unionida; family Unionidae; genus Unio; species Unio delphinus. The sequence goes on from JAQISU010001235.1 coordinate 12,690,005, forward strand.
CTGCTACAATAATTATTCTAAAAAAATCTTAACTTGTAAAATCTAAATACATTAACATAAATTATGATTGTTATTTTAAATGGATATATCGTTTGTAGTATTAAAATAAACAGGCTAGAAATGATGATGAAGTATACAATGAGTATATTAAAGACATAAATAGATTTTACTTAAAAGAACTTCAACAACTAAAACTATAAACCTCCCAAAAGGAGCCTTCTTATCAGCAGCAACAAATAGGACAACAACAATCTTTTACACCACAACAAAGATTGTTGTCAGAATTTGAAAAGGCTAGTAAACAACTTCAAAAAGTAGAAAGACCAGACCCTTAAGACTATTTAAGATAAAGGAGGAAGAAGGAGCAACTGGTGGTGGTATTTCTTCGCCGATTTCATCAGGAGGAAGTGGTCTTGTTACAATGCCCTAATAATATTCGTTCGACATAACACGATTAGAAGTTCACAAAAGAGGAACGCGGGCTGGAAATAATTCTCCGGAAATAATTAATGAAGCCGCTGATATTTGACGACGACTATTTCAAGATGGTATCATGGATATCGGCTTAAGCCGTGAATTTGTCGACGAACTCGTTAATGGTTATCATAGTGACTAATTGTTACTAGTGACTAATTGTTACTAGTGACTAGTTGTCACCATGATTAGATACAAAGATAACAAATAAGATCATACATCAACAACACCGTGGACCTGTAAGGGCCCGAGTAACAAATTCACGATTACCAGTCTATAAAGCAACGTATGGTGATGGTCTTGGTAATGTTATTCAAAGGTTATTTGCAAGAATGGCTACCAAAATATATCAAATCGCAAAACAATTGTCGATGAAGGCTACTAATCTTATTGGTGAAAAAGAAATGCTGCTAAAAAAAAAACTAAAACTAATAAACTTCAGAGTTTTTTTTTTTTGCAAGACCAGTTACCTTCTTGACCAAACAGCGCTGAAACCGGTATCAGTAATCTTGATAATTCAACCGGACATTGAACTCACTGGACCACATTCGCGATTGATCCACGTGGAATTATTTATTTCTAGTAACATTGTTATGAAACTTTCTGATATAAAGACGAGCAATGACACTATTAAACAAACACAGGATAATAGTGTTAGTGATTTTCTGCTATCGCTAAAAGGCTTGATAAGGTTAAAATACCACATAAAGAAAATATCAATACCGTGTACTCGATACAGTAGGGATCTTCCAACTGGACACCTCAAAATAACACTGTTCAAATTACTGTATCTGTCTGGGGTATATACAGATTAACTGTGATTTCACCGTTACAGTTTAATGTATCATCAAGTACATCTACTGGTGTTAATAATGTAAGTGCAATAATAGAAAATGGATCCACTGAAACATCAGTGACAATTTAACATCAGCGTCACTCACATGGTATGTAGAATTTGTAATTAATTTAAGCTCATAATATAAGTACAGATACAATCAAGTGCATGAATTACAAAACAAACTTTAAAAATCTCATTGACATATTCACGGTAAAACTTAAAAAATATTACAGGCGTAGTGTCGTAGTTAATATAATTGTGTATTCGGTTTCAGCTGTTATTGATGGAACTGGTGTATTGCTATAAACGTTAACAATGACATCACAATTTGTGTTTCAGCGGCAACAGCAATTACTGGTATTCTTAATATAATTATCCACAGTATCACGAGTTAGAAGAATATCTCAGCTGCGGAGGCTGGGGGTGGCGTGTTAATGTAAATTTTACTGACACCAGTAACGAAATTGTCAGCGATAATATGGTTAGAAAAAAATTCGCTGGTTATAAACAAAGTGACAAAAAATAATAGAGCATTTGATCTTCATGCCGAATTGATAATGATGCTGAAACAACAGCAGAATAATCATTGTGTGAGCTGTAACACGATAATATTGTGGCAGTATTAGGATAAACATCCAAGACAATTTACCGCGGATAGGAAGGACAGTAGTCTTGGTCATACATGTGAAAATACGATGCTGACCTGTCTTGAATGTGATAGACGTAGAGGTGCTAGTTAAATGAAGTTGGTGGTAAGTGTGTATCCTCCGGAATTACTTTTACTTGTAATTGTTCACGTGTAAATCCACACTGAGGAGCAGTTGAATCTAATCTATGGATTACAGGTCTACCAGTAGTTTTTGTTATCTTGACATTTTGTGTGATGTGATACTCCAAATAGGATCAGTCGCTCATTTTTATACCACCTTCAAGTTCAAGAGGTTCATATAAATACCACACAGTCATTTTACCCAGTATTGGCTGTTGTATAAAATCATTTCGTTGTTAAGGTACCTGTTATTTTTTGATTGCATCAATCGGTTTCATGGAAATTGTTCGAGTAATTTAATTTCTTAATGCATTTATCACACTTGCTAATCTTACAACCCATTCTCAAGATCTTGTACTCTGAATTATTTCCCTCGCATACTGATATCCAAATAACCGCTCTGTCTCTATCTCTACCTCTGTCGCTATCTTTTTCTCTACCTCTCTCTGAGTCTACATCTTTCTATATATCTGTCTCTCCCTCCAGCTCTCATAATATCGCGAACCCTCTATCTCGCGGTCTGACTAACTTGTGGTCTATATATGGCGGTCTCTTTATTTCGAAGTCGTCACTAATTTGTGGTCTCTATATCTCAGGGTCTCTTTATCTCAAAGGTCTGTCTATCTCCAGGTCTCTCTATCACTGTCTCTATGTGTCTGTCCGTCTGACTATCTCTATGTGTCGCTCTATAACTGTCTGCCTCCCTCTGTCTCTGTCAGTCTGTCTCCTATCTGAATATCTAATTCTCTCTGTTCAGTCATCTCAATCCACCGCTCGCGTTCTCTCTCTTAACCGTCTCTGACTCGAGGTCTTTCTCACTGTCTCTCTATATCTATCTATGTATGCTTCTGTCTCTTTTTCACTGAATCTCTTTCTCTTTATATTTGTCTGATTCTCTCTGTAAACCACTCTGTTTGGCTCTCTCACTGTGCTTCTCGCTGTATCTGTGTTTAACCCTATATCTCTATCACTCTCCATCTAACTCTCGGTCTCTGTACATTTCACTGTTTCTCTTATCTGTTCGATCTCTGTGTCTCTGTGTACGTATGTCTGTCTCTGTGACTCTGTCTCTTATATGAATATTTGTCTCTCTCTGTCCACCTCTCTCTTTCGCTCTGTCCAGCTCTGTTATTTTCATCCTGTCTCAAGGTCTCTGTCTCACCATCTCTATGTCTCACTGTCTCGCCCTGTTTCACAGTTTCTCACTCTTCGCGGTCTCTCTCATTGTCTGACCATCTCTATGTATGTTTCACTGTCTCTGTTACTGTCTATACGTCTTTCTGAATCTGCCTGTCTCTCTATCTCTCTCTATATCTGTCTCTCTAGATCTCTGTCTATGTGCATATCTGTCTGTCTTTTTCTCACTCTCTTTCTGACTGATTCTTTTTTCTGACTCCCATCGTCTAGTTCTCGCTGTCTCTTTCTATGTCCAGCTCTCTGTCTCTCTCTCTCTCCCGCTTTCACAATATCGCGGTCATTCTGTCTCTACGTCTGTACATGTCTCTACCTCTGACACTGTATCTGTCTCTCTCTCTGTCTCTCTCTCCCCTCCCACTTTGTCTATCTCTCTCTGTCTCGTTGTCTCTCTATCCATCTGTCTCTGTTTCATCATCTCCCTAACTCTGTCTCTTGTCTAACTCTCTCTGTCTGGCTGTCTCTGTTTGACTTTCACTATCTGTTGAGCTCTGTCCAGCTGCCTTTCTCTCTTCGTCCAGCTCTCTGTCTCTATATTTGTCTGTCTCTCTCACCTTCTCTCTGTCTCGCGGCCTCTCTATTTCGAGGTCACTATCTCACAATCTCTATCTTGTGGTCTCTCTATATCACGATCTCACTAATATATATATATATATATAGATAGATAGATAGATAGATAGATAGATAGATAGATAGATAGATAGATAGATAGATAGATATAGATACTCACTGTCTGCCTGTCTCTGAGTCTGTCACCTAGCTTTCTATCTGACTGACTCTCTGTCCAGCCTTCTCTATCCACCGCTCGCGTTCACTCTTCACTCTCTCTCTTAATCCAACATTCTGCAATGAATAAAACATGTAATACAATTTCATCCAAATTCTCTCTCTCTCTCTCTCTCTCTCTCTCTCTCTCTCTCTCTCTCTCTCTATCACGCTGTTTTTCACTCTCTCAATGTATCTCATCGTCCCTGTATCACTATGTCTCTATCTCTGTTACTCCGTCTCTACCTCTATCTCAGTATATCTATCTCTCTCTCTCTGTCACTCTATCTCTGTGCATGTCTGTCACTCTCTTTCTGACTGACTCTCATCGTCTAGCTCTCACTGTCTTTCTTTGTACAGCTCTCTGTCTCTCTCCAGCTCTCACAATATCGCTATCACTGTCACGCGGGATCCCTATCTCTATGTCTCTACCTCTGACACTGCCTCTGTCTCTACCGCTCTCTGACTCTACTTCTCCATCTCTGTCTCTCTACTCTTCTGTTTCTATCTCTCCTTGTATATCTCTGTCTCATCATCTCTAACTCTCTCTGTCTGACTTTCACTCTCTGTCCAGCTCTGTCTCAAATCTCTCACCTTCTCTCACGCGGTCTCTATATTTCATATTCACTATCTCGTGGACCTTCTATCTCACGGTCTCTATTTAGAGGTCACTATCGCGTGGTCCCTCGATGTCGTGGCATCGCTCTAACGCGGTATCTCTATCTCATGGTCTCACTAACTCTCGATCTCTTTCGCTTTCACTCTATCTCGTGATCTCTATATCTCGCGGTCTCCCTATCTTAGGGTCTTTTCATCTTGCATTCTCTTGATCTTGCTCACTATCGCGGTCGATATCATGGTCATTCTATGTCATGCTCTCGCTATCTGTCTCTCTTCTTACTCTGTCCCTTTGTCTGACTGTTTGGATCTCTCACTGTGCTTTTCTCTTTCTATCCAGCTCTTATGTTTCGCTCGCTTACCGTCCATCTCGCATTGTCTCGCGGTCTATCTATCACTTTCTCTATCTCTCTGTCAAGCTACATCTGTCTCACGGTTTCTCATACACTCTCAATGTCTCTGTCTCATGTTTTCTCTTTCTCGCGGTTGCTGTCTCGTGGTCTCTCACAAGGTCGCAGTCTGTCTCACGGTTACTCTCTTTCTCACGGTTGCTGTCTTATTGTGTCTGTGTCACACAGTCTCTCTCACTGTGTTTCACCTGACTCACTATCTCTATCTGCCTCTGACGAATACAATAAAGTGTAAAATAATGCGTGAAATAATTTCATAAACTTCTATAAATGATTTTTAGGATAAATGGAGACCAAACGATTTGATAGTGGCAAGTAGAAAGATATTTCGTGATACATTTCAGCAGCAATTATTTCAGTTGCATCAAGAAAAGTTTTCAGAATTACCAGTTATGTTGTGTTGTTGACCAACTGATACACGACATAATATTGATGATGAAATTTTAGGATCGTCAGAGAAACCTAATCCTTTGTTAAATGATACAGTTCTAGTTCCTGTCAGTGTTGTTGAAGATGCGTTAAAATACAAAACTTCATGGATGCTAGATATGCAATGACAATCCACTCATCTCAAGGATGAACTATTTCTGATATAGTTGTTTGGATTATTGATGATCGTATCAAGTGGCCAAATTCAGTTTATCTCACAGTATCACGATTTTACTGACACAAACAATGAAATTGTTAGTGATGATATAGTAAGAAAACAAACTTCGCTAATTAAAAACAAAGTGACCAAAACAAATAATTCGCGACTTTGATATTGATGCTGAATTTATAAACGCGCTGAAACAACAGCAAAATAATCATTGTGCGAGCTCTAACAGAATAATGTTATGGCAGTATTCAAAAAATTATCCAAGACAATTTATCCTAGATAGAAAAGATAGTAGTCTTGGTCATACACGACAAAATGTGATGTTGACCTGTCTTGAACTGAATAGACATCGAGGTGCTAGTTAAGTGATCATAACGGTAATTGCGTAGTTAAGTGATCATGGCGGTAATTGTGTATCATCGGGTGTTACTTGTAATTGTACAAATTCATGTTGAAGAGCAGTTGAATCTAATCTATAGATTGCAGGTATCCCCGTAGATCTTACCACGCTGGAAATTGTATTGTCGTAATACTCCAAATAGGATCAATCGCTCTTATTTTACAACCTTCAAGTTCACCCGGCTCATAAAAGTTATTTCAGTCACATTATCTAATACTGGCTGTTTTGAAAATTCATGTTGATGTATTGGTATATATTATTTTGTAATCGCATTAATAGGTTTCATCGAAGTTATTAAGAGTAATTTCATTATTTAATGCATTTATCACACTTGGTAATCTTGCAACCCATTCTCAAGATCTCATTTCCCGAGTTATTTCCTTCGCATACTGATATCCAAATAACCGCAAGAGTTTGATTCAATCATTTAACGATTGTCTGATCACGATGAATTGCCTGATCACGATGAATTGAGGTATTTCCTTATCTGATCTTGAAATTAGGTTTTTTCATCAGAGATGATACTACACCAATAAATTCCTCGCCAAGATCAACCTGTAAAAGTTGTGGCCATCATAGACCACCTTGTGGTTCAGATCCTCGTTGATAAATTCGTTCAAAAGCTAATACAACTTATGTTGCTGTCTTTGTTGAAAACGGCTCTGCTTCTTTGTTTTCTTGCAATGCCAGTCAATGCGTATATGTACGTTTTTTACGGCTACCATTTTTGAAAGTATAGTGGAATAAAAAATATCCACCTGATGAACTTCATTAGGAACACCGACATCAAAATGTGCATACTGAATTCGTTTAGGTGGTGGTTGATAAATTTTCCATATTGCCTGTCGTGCTAACCAATTTACAGCAACAGAACGTTTGACACCTGCTGTTTTGGCAAGTTTATCAATTGCCCTTCCAATATCTTCTTGGGCTGTAACAAATCAATTCCATAATAATAATTGGTCAGTTAATTGCCAGCACCTAATGCTAGTTTACCTTTCAACATGATCTCACTAATCAATTTGCTAATGATTCTTTGAAAGATTTCTTTATGGAATTTAACGTACGAATTAATTTTACATCTGCAATACGTTTGTTTGTTTGGTTAGGATTTTTAACGTAGCTTTAACAATTTTTCAGTTATATCGCTACGATGTCTGCAGTGAGGCAGTTTATAGTGATGTCTAGCACTGAGACATCATGCCGCAGACATGTAGCATGATGTCTCACCCAGTCACATTATCCTGACACCAGGCCGACCAGTCCTAACACTAACCTCGTTATGCTGAGCGTCAAGCGAGGCAGCTGTTAGTACCATTTTTGTAAGTCTTTGGTATGACTCGGCCGGGGATCGAACCGACGACCTCCCGCTTCCGGGGCGGACGCTCTAACCACTAGGCCACCGAAGCGGTTCATCTGCAATACGTCTTTGCTGCACATTGTTACTTTTATAAGCTACACCATGAGCGTGACACGCTTTATCAATTTCATTTATTGGATACTCACCTGGTTTTAGTTGATCCTGATAAAGTCGGATATCAAGTCTGGTTCCAGGACCACAATAATTATATCCTGGAAGGTGTTTTCCTCCTGGGTACTTAGCCAATGGAGTTCCCGGTAATATTACTAATTTTGCTCAATATCACCTGCTCGTTTCGTTTTTATATCACTTGAATTATCAAGGGGAATAAATTTAAATTTCTTTGTACAACACTGTTCACACTTATCTGTAAGTGCTGATCTATTTTTGGGGGCTAATTGTAACTAGTGTATTTGCATAGGTATGTACACTGCATTTAACACAACAAAGATCCATATTATTTATCATATTTTATTGTAATTGATTTTTCAGCGACAAGAAAACAAGAACCAGTAAAACAATGTAGTGCTACCAAATTACATCAGAATGATCATCATAGGTCCATCTGGAAGTGGGAAAACACAACTGCTACTTAATTTAATTATGAGATGTTTGAAATGGGATAAACTGTATTTAGTTGCTTTGTCTGTGGATAATCAGCGATGCTATGTAGTGTTAAAAGACTTTAATGAAAATGCAAAGATAAATGAATATGGTGAAGATATTGTTCATTTTATCACTGATATTGATGAAGCACCGTCCATGGATGACTGATGGATTCATTAAGAATTTAGTTGTGTACAATGATGTAATGCTGGATAAACAATCAAATCCGGCAAGAATATTTTCCCCGAGGTAGGCAACAAAATACTGATGTGATTTGTTACTCAGCAGTACACACAAATACCAAAAGTGATCAATAATAACTAATATTTTAGATGTATTTAATGGAGCTGATACACATACTCCACGAAATATACATCAAAAGTGGTGCAGTGGAGATATGGATATAATTAAGTTTAGGAATTTGTTAGAGCTGTACCGATTAATCGCCCGTACTCGTAATCGGGCCGATTATTAGAACAATCGGTATGCACAGAAATAATCGGTGCCGATGTCAAAAAAATATAAAAAATTAACAAATTTCCAAAATATAAATTCAATCAAAACATTCATCTTTATATTGACACTTATATCGACAATCCGCCTATGTCGACAAAAAAAGCAACAAAGTCAACTATTACTACCAAATTGTCATGCTTATTTAGATGTCGAGTTAAAAGATAAACGTACATGTCAACAGAAGCCCTTGGTCCCAGCTTGAACAAATCCTTTGTTTTCTAATCATTTATGTCGACAAGCTGCCAGTTCCAACCTATACTTTTGTTCAACAATTAGTTGATCTTGCTGCCAGGCTTTAATGTCACGATCGGATAAAAAAAAAAACCTAACCATCCTTGACTTTTGTTTGGGCCTATAAAGCTAGCCTCTCGCGGCAACTTAAACGAAGTGAAATCTTATTAATTCTAGCATTTTCCAAAGATTGTACAGAGGTAAAGCTAGGATTTTAAAACTACATAGTGTTCCAGGTGAAATGTCAGTTCTAGCAACTTCTAACACTCTGTTGAATTTCATAACAATATTCGCCAATTAGCCGTTTAACCCTTCTTGTTAAAATTTGCAAACAGCATTTTGTCTAACTCTCAACATGTCTTGATTTTGAGGGCACAAGCACTACTTAGATTGCTACACTTGGAAATGAAAACAATGATGAAGACTTCAACACATTTTCCCACTCAACAGGTGGTCGAAGCAGGACTAGCAAGCCCTTAAATTTGCCCTCCAACTCCTGCATATGTTATTGTCTGAATCCCAGATATAAAAAATAATAATATAATTTAAAGAAAGACTACATTGAAGGTAACTGTGCTCCCCAAAGGAAGAAGCAAAAGACAGCTACATTTGAAGACGTGGTGGAAGCCACAAAATGGTTAAATGAAACATTTGCAAAAGAAACTTAGTGTGGAGAACTTCGCTGCAACAAGTGGTTGGTTCAGTCCCTTTAATATTCGTCGTATCATCCGATACAAAAGTATTTGTGGAGAATACATGTACTGTTGACAGCTTTTCATTTCCATGTGAATAGCACCATCCCCTTGTTAGCCTCAATAAGATAGGAAGAGACTGACCAAAATCAATACCAATTTAAGTACATGTACATGAAGCATGTAAATAACAGCTATCCAACCATGTGCTAATGCTGACATTAAATATCGTACTGTTTTTCGTATCAGGATGTGATCGGTGCAATATTTTATTGTGGATTTTATTACACAAAGGTAACCAGAATGTAATTTATCAATATACAAGTGTATTTCACAATGATTCTCTCTTCAGGTACTCAAAATTTCCATTTTTTTCTTAAAGTGTAAATGCTACTCACCGACGACGGGTCACTCTTTGCAGACAAATATTAACCTTTCTCTATTAAATCAATGATAGTACTTTATAACAGTTTAATAACTGTTGGGTCACCCAAAGTTATTTTTTTAGCTTGCCTATGTCTTAGGACACGGAAAAAATTGTTTCATGTCCTAAGATTTACATCCGTTACAGTAGTTAACAAAAAGACCTAAAAACAGTAAAGTTTAGACATTGGTCCGCAGATAAGCCAAGTGCCCCCCCCCCCTCCAGGCCTTTATTTTTTCCTAAATTATTCAGCTTATACGCAAGTATATATACGACAATAATGAAATAATTGGTCTCATAATCGGCTATACACGGTATCTGCATAATCGGCAAAAAGTGACATCAGCACAGCTCTAAAATTAATTTAGTCAGGCTCAGTCAACCCTACATGGATTTATAACAATATATTTATATTATCCTAGATCAAGATACCAAGTCAGTCTTGATAAAATCTTTGGATAAGAGCAGAGAGGGTGACATCGATAAGGTGTCAACAAGTAAACATCGCGCACATAATATTTATAAAAAAAACTACATACATTAACAAAACAGTAACAGAATTAGCTAACCCAAGACTAACTATCGTTTAGTTAGAGGCTTCGGTTTATTGTCATTGACATTATTTTTTTCGTTTTTGTAAGAAGCCTTAGTTTAGCAAATGGACACATCTATTATGAGGCCTGTTCACTCTCTCTCTCTCTGCTGCTGGTAGTTTACATCTCTGTGTGTGTGTGATGATGGGTGGGGGAGATATCTGTATCAGACTTAGCTAAACAAACAACAAAATGATAAGCAGTACATTATTTACTCGAAGTACACAATCATCTCTATTACATACCAAGTTTTACACAACACGGCTTTAGCTGGCATGCATTGTATATAACCAATTTAGATGTCAGATTCAAGTTTCAAATAACTGAAACATAATTATCATTATCATTCATCCAGAAGCACAAAATATTTACAACGTGGCTGGTACAATGCAATACTTTACATTTTAACATAAAGGGACACAACAATAGTATCAATCATGACATGATATAGCTCACCCTTATGTTTCCACTGCCATGAATTTAATGTGGAGTTTTGAACCATCAGACTATTCTATGAGTAACAATATATTTTTATAGTCTAATGTTTTTTCACATTATCTCCTTTTGTTAACCTAAAAGAAAAACCTTAAAAATGCAACAACTACCATGTAAACCAAAAAATATTCAAATTTAAAACAAATAAACAGCAAATACATTTTTTAAAGGATATTCTTCTTGCAACCTTGACAAGAAATCAAGTCACCAAATTTACATTTTCTTTTGCCATTACCCTGACATTGATTTAGCAACCAGGGCATGGTAAACAACATCAAGTATACATGGGTAAAGTTGCATACACACACACACTTTTTATGTAATTATATGTAGAGGTATATCATAAGGTACAAACTTGATACATTTATTCTATAATAAATAATTTTTATACCAAGACATTGCTGCTGGTATGAAAAGTCTGAACAGTTATTCAAAAGTACAGTTTATGAAGGTGGAAGACAAAAGATTCATCACTGAATAATTAACTACCTGTGTTTGTCAACCCTGACTCGTATGTATATAGGTTTTCAGCCTCAACAAGTAATCTATTTAAAAATTATTTGTCCTCTGAAAGGCACCTATAGTATCTCCATGTCAAGTGCCAAATTTTTCGTCAGTGAAATTCAATGATTAATTCGTAATCTAGCCGACAATTAATTATCTTGGAGTAGAGTTTGGAGAAAAGAATGTTTTCTTACCTCGGTCAGACTGTTACAATATTTAGAGTGAAAACGGACTGGGTGTTTGACACGCTTAAAAATACGAATTTTTCACGTACAAGCTGACAAAGTGATTTGAAACAAATGATAGAGTGATAAGGTGGCATTTTTGGCATCTTGATAGATGGTTTTCAAAAGGTCAGTAAGAATAACATTTATTCCGATTGGGCGAATGTATAGGGAAGGGGGTGTGTCGGACTCCAGAATCAGGGAAATATATACTACGTATCAAACGAGGTTAGTCAGTCTAGGAAGACCTCTGCAAGAGACGGTCAGAATTATTAATTCCAACACAGGAGAAGACTCCGTACGTCTTTGAAAGAAAGACGTTCGTAAATTAATTGTGGTTCCGGGAAACTGAATGTGGAACAATTGTAAGACGCCAAAAACACAAGGAAAAATAGTTTTTTTTTAGTAATAGCGAGGAAGTCGGAATTCAGAGACGGAAAACAAGTTGGAAGACAGAGTTGTGTAATCCCCGATTACAACCAAAGGGCATGCAAGTCAAGACGAACACAGAAGAGAAAAAAAAAAGAGAACCAGTCGTCGAACAAGGTCATTTTGAATCACTCAACAGTCCAATGTTAAATGAACATTCGATTCCATGATGAAACTTACTCTCAGTATTAACGGCTAATTTCATTTATTTTTATTAGAATTTGGGATTTTTATGAATATATCCATTATTTTAAAGCTTCAGTTTATGTATTTCTGAACTAAGTGTATTCAGAAAGAAAGAAATTGTAATTCACAGTGTCATTCTTTTCTTAATTGTATTTTTGATTAAATTCATATTTTATCTTTACGGGGGCTCGTGTATTGTCTTGTTCCAAGTATCATCTCAGATTACTATATCCATTTGACCGGGCATATTACACCGTAGAGATCATCTTTTAAATAACGATAATTAGTGGGAGGCGGTCTTCAAGTGTTGTTTTCCCAAGTTGCACAATACCTCTGACCAGGCCTTGTGCAATATTGTACTAATAACACTTTGATAACCGGCAATGCGCCCCATTACACTCCATAATTTCATCTTCCAGATTCAGAATTTTTGCTTTGAGGCAAACTTTCATCCCTTCTCACTCCTGGGTGGGCTGGATTTTCCCTGACAGGTTTGATCGCAAGACATACAGTTGGTCAAGAGAATTGGTAAGGAAGGGTCTCACTGTGTTTAGTTCCATCAATGTGAGGTGATTCAGCTGTCAAAAGAAATGATGCATACATATAAATAAAAATATCTTGATCTACTGTATTCCTGCTGTTCAATATTAAATCTACTTAAACGTATGACTTTTCAGGATAATAGGCCCTTTCCTCAATTTAATATTAAATCAACTTACCAATCAGACCTCCCAGGATAGCAGGCTCAACTGAAGCCTATAAACTTTTAAGATAATGACCCCATAACCGTCTTTAATATTAAATCAGTTCAAGCCTCATCTCAACCTTTTAGGATAGTTGACCCATTATCGCTTGCATTATTCCCTGTTGTGACCTTGACCTTTAGGCAAAGCTCACATGTCACTCTCAAGTCATGATATATTAAAGTCTATAGTTTCATTCTTCTCTGGCTCAAAAGTTATACTCGTACATAGATACAAACCACTGGTCTGAAATTTCCCTTGCACTGTCTTTGAACCTTGTTTATGTAACCACACTAACTTATGTTAATATAAATGTAACAGTATCGGGGGGGGGGGGGGGGGGGGCAAAGTGGTCAAAATGCACTCACCATTACAGATCACAGCTATCTCACCTCTGCGTGGGTTCGAGTCTTTCAATTCGGCTATTGTGGTTATGTGAGAAAGCTTACCAGTAGCTTCTCGTGGGTAGGTGGTTCTTTCTGTGGTTATCCTGGTTCTTCCTCCACCATTTATACTGGCCACCGTGTATAGCCTATCATGCTGCAGACATGTACCACCACCTAGTAACATTATCCTGACACCAGGAAGACCAGTCCTAACACTAACCTCTTAATGCTGAGCTCCTAACAAGACAGCTGCTAGTACCACTTTTACATCTTTTGTATGAATCAGCCGGGGTTTTGAACCCATAACTTCTCGCATCTGAGATGGACGCTTTAACCACTAGGCCAATGGAGCAGTTAAATAATGTAAAATATATGAAACACTGCTGACAATGCCTCAGTTGGCATTATAAAAGTGATGCCCATGTCTCCTAACTTACAGACAAAACCAAACATGTACACACGCATTTACCAAGTCCTTTTTGCCGATATTAAAACTGCCATACCTTGGCATGAGTAGCATCACCCCGAACGAAGGTATCGATACTGCTACGTAGCTTGGACATCCTAAGATCCCATAGGTCTTTAATCAAAGTACGTGTCTCGTCTGCATGAGGGATATCGTCTGGAGCACTAAGAAATTTAGGAAAATAAATGTATTAATTTTACAAAACTGCTGAACCAACTTGAGCTTCTAAATGGGCATCATACTTTTGCCTGGCACTCTTGAGCTGCCTGTAATATTTTCCTTTGTCCTTTATTAGTCTGCCAGCAATCAAGCTGTTTTCTTAAAAAATTTCTGAACTGACTCATTGTTCACAATAAATGCTTGTTCTACACTAGCCTACATCCCATATATTAATGAACATCTCCAATGTTGATATTTCAAGCTACACCTCAAACATATAAACAATTTAACAACAATGTTTACCTCAGGGAATCAATATTTAAAACCTACTACACTATATATACAGAATCCAACGCTGCTGCCAAAAATGTGGCTACAAATACATCCACTTAATATGCAAGTGAAAGGCATTGAATGGACCACTGTCCTCTAATTGGTCCACCAAGTTAGTTTATCGGTTGATACAATATTTCATTTTGGTTGACCAATGACATTGCAGATTAAGAAAATATTTTGCAATGTCTGATGGGGCCCAGTAAAATTCACTGCAAAGGCAAGTTGTAGCAAAGGTTACTGCCGACCATAAAGGAATTCTGCTGACCATAAAGGGGTACTGCCGACCAAAAAAGGGCCCAGCTGACCATAATGCTGCGTTCCCATTGCTAACTACTATATAATAAGCTTTAACAATATATTTTCAATAATGTCAGAACAGATATGATAACATACTAAACAGTCTAATAGAGAAATCTGATCAACAGAGTGCTTGGACTGACCATACAAATGGTATGACAAGTAATGAATGATCCATACTGCAACCTCGGAAATTTCCAGTACATTAGGAACTCGTAAACTTTTATTTATCAACAGTTCAATTATGACTTAATTTCCTGATTTTTTTTCTGGTCTGGAAAATAAATGTTGTTTCTACCTACTTTTTCCTGATTTCCTGGTACTGTGAGAACACTGGATGACATTTTTTAAAAAAATGTAATACTACAAATTTGTCTCACCTCTAACATTGAATTTTGACTTTTTAGCATTAATACTTCACCCATTTGAAGAATAACATGTCAATCTCATTAATTTATACAAGATTACAATAAGCAGATATGAATTTAAGCAGACCTTTAAAAAGCCATGTAAATTGGTACTGAACCAGAAACAATGTCAAATATTTAACAAACATGACAGTGATATACGATCTGATTTATTTAATTCAAGAAATTCCCTTTCCTTTTAATTTTTTTAAGATTTATGTACATACAAAATCAATAAGATTTAATCATTCATAAGGAAAAACTTTAGATCCCAATCAATAGGAAGTAGAATCTACTAACAAAAGTGATGAAGAGGACCCATTAGAAATACCTAACGCTGTTTTTGAAACAGTCTTTGCATTTGCAAAAGGACTGATTTAATTAGAAAGCCACTGAGCCCTTTAATGAAGTAAAAAAAGAAGAACGATAAGGTCTATTAAAAAAAAATCATGACATAAAAGTGAATAGTCTTTTTTCTATTTGGTTTATAACTTTTTGTAAATGTGTCTGTGTAGGATAAGACTGGATCATAAATAGATTAATTAGATGTATGCAACTTTGTATTTTTGTCTGTTATTCTGTGTTTTGAAATTGCAACAAGAACATGCTGCACTTCATACGATGTCAACCAGTCACAATTATCACAAGTTTTGAGCTGAAAACTTGAATTTTTATGGACTAAATAAAATGACCAAATACTACTCTGTTCACTTTTTATAAAAAAATCTTAATTTATTTAAGAACATAGGTAAATATGTGATCTATCTAATTAAAATGGAATGACGCTATTATTATCAGGCTGCGATGGCATGAAAAGCAACCTCAATTCAATAATTTGCAAGTGATTACAACATTTTAAATCACTTTAAACTTGATGCAACTGTAATTAGAACATACCGTTGGCAAGTATAGTTATTAAAATGAGGCGTTTATATCATTACTTGTAATCATATGTATGACAAGGTGGGTTGTAAAATATTTTTTATCAGACCTAATTAAATTCATAAATACCAAGCTGTGAAAAAATAATTTTACATAATCTAACAGTATTTCTATACAGATGACTGGCATTTTGTTTACTCAACTGTTCCCCCCCCCCCATGTTTTTGTCCATATTGACAAACCATTTTAACAGTTCATTGTTACATCATAATCTGCTTATGATGGTATCTAACACAAGTATGTTGTGAGATATCTGCAATTTGTTTGTTGTTGACATCTTGACAACCAGAAGAGGCTTTCTGTCATAATCTATCTTTTGTTGGATTTTCGGCCGCTTGCTAGTAATTAATATATTTACATAGACTGACATTGGCATGTTGATTGTAAAATTTCACTTCCTTTCACACAGAATTAAATCATTCAGAACAACCCCAATTTCTGTATTAATATTTTCCATCAGACCCAAACACCTGGATCTCTATCGTATGTTGACCCTTTCTTATATTTCTGATAAATCCATGGAAGGCAGTATTACTCTGCTACCACAAATGTAAAAACATAAACAATCTTACTTGTTGGTCTATTCAATAGGCATGGAGGAACAGTGTCTAAAATTGACTTAATGATGGCCAATTCCTGTTTTGAAAATGTACCCAAATAAAATAGTTTGCTGAAATTTCAAAGAAAACAGATTACCTTTGAAGCAACCAACTTTTATAAAATGTACTAAGCAAATGGAAAGAAATTGAGTCTCTATCATACAATACAATTATTTAATTAATAAGATATGGGCATGTCTGGTTCTCCAAAGCTGTCCTTGAGCGGTGACTTCAACAATGCATGCACCTTTAATCCATGAAAGCCAACTACAATCTTTAATAAAAACAAAGAACTTTTCTTCAAAGGAAGTCAGTACCAAACTTGAATATAAACAATTTAATCTGATGGATTTTTTTCATTTGTTACGTGATTGTGCTATGTTTATCCACTAAACAGATATTTATGACCTGTGACCAAATAATTTAATCTGCATGTGCATATTTTTTTAAATCGTATTGTGGATTCAATGTATGTGAAGAGATTCACAGGTACACAGTGTTGATACTCTATTCATGCTATAATTAGACATGTATATATAAAAAGTATACACATATATATACCAATCTGTGGTTCTGTAAATAAAGTAAAATATATATGCCTTCTCTGTTTTCACTACAGTTGTATTTCCCATTTAATACACATTGATTTAAGATGGTAACTGTGCCAATAAGCACATCATTTACCACCCGCATTTATTACCTACCCACCCACCCAGCGAAACTATTTGGGGACACATGCATCATTTTCATCAGCTAACTGACCTGATTGTTTATAACACAGTTCAGTCTATAACACAGTTGGGGTAATATGGCTCCCAACTACCATGTTATAGCAGGGTCACACTGTACCTTGCTATAATGGGTGAGAGCTGAGAATAGCAAAATAATATGCAAGTGTTTCAGTTTTCAGTAATTATTGCATAAATTATATAGATTGCTCTCCTATGATGCTTTTTACCAGTTATATTAGTGATAATTATGCACCTCTCTTGGAATGTATAAACCTACAACAAAACAGTTTAGGTTCACATTTAATACAATTTCCATTGATCGGATAACCCGATAATTGATTATTAGGATCAAAAGGTACCCAGTAAAGTTAATAGAAATTCTGAAAAGTTTTACAACCCATGTGGTTGGGCATACAAAATTTAAGCAACTAATCACTGAGACCATGACTCTCTCTCTCTCTCTCTCTCTCTCTCTCTCTCTCTCTCTCTCTCTCTCTCTCTCTATATATATATATATATATATATATGCAAATATATATTTAATTTATTAAAACTGTACATGATGCTAGATCCAAATATTTTTATCACTGACCATCCACATAAACTTTGATTTAAAAAAAAAATACCCTCCCCACCCGTGACAATAAGCTTTACCTTATAAACCTTCAGCCACCAGTATTGACCTTACGCCAGATGATAGATCGCCCTGCCTACCAATCACGTGACATGGCAACCTGTTAACCTCCGACAAACGTGCAGTATTTGTCACAGAGAAATGTTTAAGTCTGAGTGATATGTTTATTAAAAATGATTTGTATTATTCTTAAAAATGTAAAATTACAAAGTTACATAAATTATACTTAAGTAGACAATATATTTGTAGTTCAAGTTCGTATATTAATAACCAAAGTGTTTGATTTCAGTAAATAATAAAAGTCAATTTCAAAGCTGCCAGAGAACTTATTCATGAAAACTGAAATTCACTGCAAAATTATACTAATATATTTAGTAAATAATCGTATCCTTATTTATTTTATCTCGATTATGTGTATGCTGCCCTGAAAGTTAATTAATTAAAAGTTAAGAATGAAATCCTAAATAATTACTGTTTAGAAGTATACTGTTGTACATAATAATTTTAAGGTTATACTGTGTTTGTCAGACGGAATTTTGATCATTGATGTATGTTGATGTAAATATGTAAATGCATGCTTGATATATCAGACGATATTTATCTGAAACCATTGTTTTGGTATTTCTTATTATTACGTCTATATCCCAAAGAGAAAGTAAGAGTCACTCAAGTGTTTGAAAGATCGAGACGATAAAGTATTATTTTTGAGACAATCAAACATTAAAATGTAAATTTTCAAACTTTAAAATAATGCAGTATGATGTTCAGTCCATCCTATACAAGAAAAAAAAATACATCAAACCCACAAGTTACGGGGATCTCCACCCATATTCTAGAAGCATTTATTATTATATAAATGTTTCAATTTCATTTTCTTTTCTCATCCTCAAGCCGTCGATGAGAAGTACTTTGTACATACGTTTATGCAAACAAACATGTAATTGTCAATTGTTTCCATATCCAGCTGACCACAAAAATACTTAATCAAAGTTTTATCTATGCTTCGGGAAAAAATAAATCTAATTCCTCCATTTAGACAATCTTAGTGTCGACTGTTTGAATTACGAGGCTCCCACGGACTTCTTTTCACCCTTTTCGATGGAGAAATTAACAAATCATTGAAAAATGTGTACACGTCTCTTACTCAATTCATTATTGCCACAAGCAGCTTGTCGGAGGAAAATGGTGGACGAAAGCAAGGCTTGAATGTGTGTCAAATTTACTTTTGCTGATTGGTTAATTGATAAGCATGATTGACAAGTGGCGATAGGTAAATTGAGCAATGTTCTCAAAAGATTGTAGTAGTGAGATAATGCTAGGTCTCATCTAGCACAAGCTGTATATAAATATGAGTCGTATCCATTAAGATCATGTATGCAAAGATTAGAACAATAATTTGATTTCAGAACTGAAATGAATACAAAGGGAAAACAAAAATATTTTTTGATAAGTCAGTGTAAAACTGGAAATCTTCAACATTGTTAGGAGATCTTTTTCTCCCCTCCTTTTTTTTGAGGGATGGGGTTGGATGGGGTCAATTTTTGTGGATTTAACAACATGAACTCACTGTTTTAACAAAAGCTGAGTGATCTCCATATAGTGCTGGTTTGGCATTTCTATAAAAAACTTGGAGTCCATCTCTTCCTGCTTTTTCTCCTGCAGCTTTTCTGAAAGGTAAAGAAATATTATTTTTTAAATCTAAACCCCAATTTTCCCAACAATCTATATTAGACAGTTCTCTGTTCTAAAATCACCATTACAAGATACATGTAGACTGATTAGACTAAGATCTGCAATTCAAGGACTGATGTTGTTATTGTAGGGTTTAATGCCATTTTTCAGCACAATATAATAGGCTATACATGGCGGCAAAGCCGGGAAAACCCCAGGAAAAACAGCGACCCATGAGAAGCTACTGGTAAGATTTTTCACATACCCACATTGGCCGAATCTGAGACTTGAACCCACGCAGAGATGAGATGGCAGTGATCCGTAACGGATAGCGCTTTAGACCACTTGGGGCCCCTTTCAAGGACTCAGATTGACAAAAAATATTTAAAAATAAAAATTATTTATTAAAAAATTGTATACAAGAACTAAAAGTTTCACAAACAAAAAATAAAAACCAACACAAGAATTACAAAAAATAAAATTGTAAGAAAAACATTTGTTTAACTTCAATTCTTGCAGAGTAATTTCAACATATTAGGGTCCCTTTTATAAAATATCAAAGACTGCAAAAATAGTTGTTTCTTTTTGCACTGGTTTTAAATTAGGGCAGGTTGGGTATCTTTCACATTATATATATTATAATGATTAGTACATTAGCATACATAATTAGTATACATAATGTACTAAAGCAGCTTAATTATATACATAAATCAATATCAGGATATTTTTCTTTACCATGGGGAGGGAGTAGGTGCTAGGGAGGCAACCAAAAACAAGAATTGTTGGCCAACCAGAAATATATTTTTTAGCTTATATAATAATCATTAGAGTGCATGAAACTATGAACTTAACTATTAGTACATAATTAGAAAACATTACAAGTACCTCTGTCCATCCAATCTGGTGGTCGAATTCGGCATTTCTGCCTCTGCTTCAGATTGACAGCCAGCCATAAAGGGACCTCGATAGGAAGACCAGCACTAAATGGGCCAATATCTCCCTGAAAATAAATCAATTAATCTATGAAACAACACTGTGTATGTCAGACACAAATGCCCACAAAAAAAAATGTAATGCCCCAACACTTCTGCTAAAAATGTAATGACTGTTATGCCAGATTTCTTATCTGTTCCATAATGCTGTATTAGGATTTTTAGGCCATCAATACCATTGTCTGCTTGTGAACAGCGAGGCGTTTTCAAATAAGTATCTTTAATTCATCATTTCATTTTTTTCCCATCCATATTTATTCACTGTATCTTAACCATGATATGGATACATGGTTTTAAAAATATATATATGATCTGATGGGCTAAATCGATTGATATAAAAAAAAAATCATTCTACTTTTAAATTGCCTTTATTTTAATTTGGCCTAGTCCTCTGCCCTTTCTACATTTAATTCAAAATACCGCATGCCATATATTTTTGTCCATAAAACATGAATATCTGACTCGTATTTAACACCATTTTCATGTTCAAAAACAGTTCAATCTCCATTAGCTCCAATAATCCAATTAACTTTAAAAATTATTGTCATCATCACTATTTTTCAACATGTGACACTCAAGTAGCGTAGATTTCAATCAACCAAAGTAGAGAAGATACAAGTCAATGTAGAAAGTTTGCATACAAGTGGTGATTAAATGATGAGTAATGTACTTCACTATACACATGGACCACGTTTGGAATGTATCCTATCTGTTGAACATACTGCTGGGTTTAGATATTTAGTAATTAGGGGAGGCACATTACAAACCATACCATTTTGTCTTAATTTTGCATATTAGTATCCTCAAGTCTTTTTTTGTTTTCACTAATAAAAATGAGTGCCTGTGACTGCAATGCTGTTTCAGATGAATTTCAAATTTAAAGGAGGCAAACTAATAATAATTATTCATGACTGTTGAGGACTAAAATAACTTGCCCACCTTAAATAATGTTCTGTTTAGATTCTCCATTCTTGTATCGATGTATTATCGATATAGCAAAAGTATCCATGCATCAATATATCGATGAATAGTTTCATCCCGATTAAGCATAGTCTCAGTTTTAATTTACTACTCAGTGTTTAGGAACAAATACACATGAAATTTAAACATATAACAGTAACATGCATTTTGATTTTTGGTTCATACAGATTGTACTTTTTTAAAAGTCAAAGTGCTGTAAATTCTAATGTACAATCAGTGACAATTTAGGCTAAATTACATGGAAAAATCTGAATGCATTAAAAAAAATGTTAGTTGTTTACATTTCTGCAAATTCCCCTTTGCTGAGGAGAAATCTGATGATCTCCAGAGTTAGAAATTTTGACAACTGGTTAGTTTTAGGTAACAAAATTTTGGACAGCTCCTGATATATCTTTGGGTATAGAGGGAATATAAACATGTAATAATAAGACCATTGTAAATCCCAAAACGTTAATATTACACCTTGAAAATGCTTTTTTCAAAACACCTTAAGCACAGCTACCTATGCTCCTTGATTCATCTTGTTTTTATTTAGGATTAAATTATTGCAAGGTCAATACTAATGTTCATACAGGGAGGATCTACTGCAAATTTATTCCAGAGAGAAAATACATGGAGATACACATGTAAGTCTTTGACAAATTATAGGGATATAACATTTTGTGTAAGGTACGATAAATAGTGCTTCTAGTTTGACAGGTTTGAAATTCCCTATTGTTGACAAGAAACCTTTTCATCTCCAAATTCTGGAACCTTTGGATATATGCTATTTTAAGATTTATTTTTTTAAATCAGTTCCTGACATATCTTATACTTTCTGGCCCAGCCCTAGTATGTGTGGGGCTGAAGGCAGCATGTGATGAGCACAGGGCCCTGAGCAAAACGATTGCATTACGAGTTACTCTGTACCCAAGGCAGTTGACTCTTTCTCCCTGCCCTAGTGCCGAGCCTTTATGATTAATTTTTTTCGGCGTTGGGCGGGGGAATACATGTATGTAATAATGATACCCCCACCCCCCGGTAAATCTACAATGTTAATAGTTCTCTTTACAAACTCACATTTCAAAATACCTTTAGCATAGCTACTTAAAAAGAGGATTAACCCACGCCAACAAAATACCAACTCTAGTCCTACATGTCCTGGGCGCTGATATTTATGTTTTGAGCACTAAAGTTTAAACCAAAAATAACAAGCGCTTCAGCTTACATTGTAGTACTTCAACATGATATGCTGTGTTCTAGATTTATGTGAAATAATGAGGTATAAGGCTTCTGTTCAAAAACGTTTAAACTTTAAACTACCCCAATTAAGTATATTCTATCAAAGGAGAACTTAGGGACCACGGTAATCGGCTCTTTTTCAGCAAGAAATTCAACTTCAGCTGGATCCATGTTGTCAAATGTTCGCGGGAAAAGTCCAGACTGGTTTAAAAGCTAGTAATACTGCGCTATAAAATGGATATTAGACAAGACCAAGAAACTTTCTTTCTTTCTTTCTTTCTTTCTTTCTTTCTTTCTTTCTTTCTTTCTTTCTTTCCAGGATCAATATGTTCTAAAACGTTGATGGTATTAATATTTTACATTCATTTTGTCACTGATAGTTAAATACTCAACGTTTTTGAAAATCTTTTCCTAAAAATAATCAGTACGGTTCATACTAAAAAAAAGAAACAACCAAAACGAAAACTTTTGGTGTTGAAAATTCGCGAAAGTTAACCAGCGTATACAGTCATCAAGCACCAAATGGCCAAATTCAAACAAACGTTTTTGAAAATAACAGGAACTTTATACCTTAACAACAATTCTTTGGTATAGATGAATATTAGATCTGTCTTATGTAGTGGTACTTGTTAAGCAAAACAAAAGCAATAGATTCAGTCATTAAACAATGTAATGTTAAATGATTCCAGTACGACACATATACGTTTTAAACAATCCCATTATTTAACATTTTTAATATCGGTCAGCATATCGGGAACATGTATATAAAAAAAATACCCAAAACATAACGTATCAAAGTCATAACGTATCCAAGTCACAACGTATCCAAGTCTTAACGTATCCAAGTCATAACGTATCCAGGTCAAAATGCAGTCCCGTCTAGACATCAAAAGGTACCGTAATAACACAATATACCCCAAGTTAAAAAATTAAAACAAAGATCCGGCACATTTAGTTTCTGTCATTCCTGTTTTAATTTTATATGTTAAAAGTTCTTCTTAGTAAGTTGTGAATACGCATAAATGTTTTTAGATTGCTTTTGTTTGAACACTGCAGTTAAGATGCATAGGATTATGTAACAACATCCGAGCCTTTGAAATTTCCTTTCATGTTGAGAGCCCTTTAAATAATTTATTTTGGAATAATTCGGCACATTATTCTGTAGTCAAAGTTATACATGTAATTTGTTCAATACCGAGTATTTCAGTATTTTTTCTTATAAATTTTATTAACCAGTGTAAACGTCCATAGTGATCAATAATTTTCGTCTGAACATTTCTTGATTACAGTCAAGGTGCAGGTCATTCAATAATCGATATTTAATAGAATGGAAATAGTATTAACTTTACCCCCAAAACAGTTTTATTTAATTTAATATGAGTAAATGCGCATACATAACCTGTATGACGTTTATCATAAGAGGTGTAATTTGCAACTCAAATCCGTCTGTAAGGGATGAAATTAAAGAAGCCAAATTGGATAGATAGATAGATAGATAGATAGATAGATAGATAGATAGATAGATAGATAGATAGATAGATAGATAGATAGATAGATAGATAGATAGATAGATTTGTTATAACTTTGCCATATTTAAATTTACATTTTATTTTATGCACTTAAACATAGAAAATCTCAAATAAGGCTATAGATTTACCAAATTGTTCGTATGTCGCTTATACATAATTATTACAAGAAAATAAGCTGTTCTTTCATTTTTTAAAAATAAAAAGTAAGCAATGTCCAATCAGTCGCTGGAGCACATGCGATTTCACAAGGCCTTAAAAGCATTTTGTATTCATGGTCCCATTTTTATATTGATCATAGAAATATCTTCTTCTGTTTTTTTAACGTATTTTCTTATCTGGTATTTCCTTAGGGTTTTTTCTCCCTTTTAAATTTCCGACACCTGTCTCGTTTAGATAAGATAGTAATGTATGTAAAGAGGTTCAAGAGCACATAATGCAAGAAACGTTTCGGCCAGTGAGATTTTTATAATAATTAGCATCTCTTCCGAAAGTTACATTGCATTTGGGTGGATTGCAGATTTTTTTAATATTTCAAGTTCAATTGATCGGATTAATCTAAAATTTGGTCGGAATATGTAGATTTTAATGCAGCTAAATATTTTCTATTATTCCTTAAAATCAATAGTTTTTACCACCACCACCTCCCACCCCACCCCCACCACCCCAAAAAAGACGTGGAAAACAATTATTACTGATAATTCAAGCTGGAATAACTAAATTACGCAGTGGAAAAATGGAATGGAACGGAAATAATGACGCAATGGAAATTATTTGTTTTGTTTTTGAACTTTTTAATTTTAAACACGATCCTCTGGAAATACCTATATGTATCGATCCAACCACTTAAACATATAAATGTCTAAGCATAAAATACTTCCACACGTTGAATGTGTTTTTTTTTTGGGGGGGGGGGATACGCTCTTGATCATACTGGATGAAGCTGATTCTTAAATGAGCCATCTCGTTTGGATATGTTTCATTACCACAATTGAAACATTTCGTTGTCGTTATTTGCTGCAGTAGGATGTCTTGAATTTCACGATGACGAATCACCAGCATACAAGTCACCAGCTGTGTTAGAGTCATTTCTCAGTATGCTTTGCAATAGTTTCATTGGTGTGATAATTATTACTATTAAAATTTCAAAAGATAATACTTTTTATTTAACGCATTATTTAAAACAACAATTCAGCATAATCTCTAATAAGCTTTAGACAGACATGACATAAACAACAAAACGGACATTACGTAAAAACTGATTTTCTAGTAATACAAACACAACATAATGCTGAGAAATAAACTGTAATCAGGCAAAACACTTACATATAAAAACAAACCGAAAATTAAAAGTGAATTTAACGTTTAGGCATGTGCCGACCCTCCACCCCACCCACCCCCCAAAAAAAGACCTATTAAGTTTGATAACTTTAACTGAAAGGAAATAAAAGCCAATCTCGACGCAATTTATTATCCCAACATAGAGTTTTGTTTTCGATTTCCATATAGTAAGAAAGAATGGCACATAGATATATTATCACTTTCCGCTTTAGTTCTTACGAGTAAATGCTTTCTTCTGGTATTTAAGTATAGTACTTATTGTTTATTTGGACCAGTCTAATATGGCGTCCCTTCTTGGACGGGCCGGTGTCCTTGGGCAAAGAGTTATACGTTGCTCAGCGGCCAAGGTACAGCACGATAAAACAAATTTGAAAGAAAAAAATTGTGCTTCTGTGTCGTTTTGTTTTAACGCCTTTGTGTTAATCGCCTGCAGTAATTTGATTCTCATTCTGGTAAATGGAAGGAATGCAGTGTACTCCCTATTTCTTATATTTCGAGTTACGCCTAAATTCGCGATAATCGGAAGCATCTGAACAGTTAGTAATATAGTAATACACTTGATTTACAAACATTTTGGTATGCATATTTTAATGCTCAAACATTTATTTGCTGTTGTTCAATTCAATGAGTCTTTTATTTTCCGCAGATTGCTGACAATTTATTTGTTTCATAAGGGCTCGTATCGTTGCTCACAATAGACCATCCAATTATATATATATATATATATATATATATATATATATATATATATATATATATATATATATATATACACATATTATATATATATATATATATATATATATATATATATATATATATATATATATATATATATATTTATATATATATATATATATATATATATATATATATATATATATATATATATATAGCATAATACAAGGTGGGACATTTTTCGCTTTTCTCCTGGGATATATTTAAGAATTTACACTGATATCACATGATACATTTCATCTTGCGTAATAACTTTACTGGCACTAATGTTTATATCAGAGATTCAACACAGAGAGTTTGAATTGCTGTCACACCTTTGAAGAATGCCAGATCATTTTCCTACTGTACCACACAACATGGCCATTATGATGCCCTCTTCTTATGCAAGTACAGCATGCTGAATTGAATACTGCCCTGTTATTGGTTCACTGCGGATGAAGTTGTCAGTAGGTGGACATCATTTTCAGTCGACCAGTGAGAGAAGCAGTATTGTACAACATGTGTATATATCTTTTAGTAACATGTTTGGAATGTATCTTTATTAACTAGAAGAAAAAAAATTGTAACATTTTTATTTTCAAGGTACTGGGAGTCAACATTTGTTAAATGCTTGCACAACCTTGAATAAAAAATATAGCCAGGTAAAATAAATTTGATGGACATCAATTTCTATGCATTATAGACATGGATTAAATGTAAAGATGGTATAATGTCTGTACTCTTTTTGCAATAATTTTAGTCCTGTAATTTGCTAATAAATGATGAAATAATAGACAGGCCTCCAAGAAAGTGAGAATGGCACATACATTGGACCTTGGGAACCCCTAAGGGACCCATTTCTTCAAAGCTGGAGAACAAAGTGCAAGAAGGTTTCAAACAGAATTTTTTTTTGACTTACAATTGAGATAAAGAAATAAAAAATTATTCCTAGAATGGTATTACCTCCTCATCTTCAAGTGTTGCATGCACAACGTTCAGTTGGCCTCAAAAGAATTAAAAGACATATTTTGAGGACAGTCTTGAACTTTTAGACATTCCCCTCTTAACAAAGGAGATCATAATTCCATGTAGCTGCTATAGGTAGTAATAGTTGATATCGAGGATTTGAAGTTTCTTATCTCTCATTTCTCTGCATGTTAGTTCCAGCTCAGCCTTAATCACTACAAGTTTTCATTGGCCAATTTATTCAGCTTGAAAGGTTTTGGATTTGCTTATCAGTAATCTGAAAGTTGCACTTGGGAATTTTTTTAATAAGGTGTAGTAGATAATAATGTATGACTTTTAAAGTATATGTAAGATATGGACAGCATATGGACAGCATGTAAGATATGGACAGCATATGGACAGCATAAACGATGGCATTTTCATTCATGATTGCACAAGCATCAGTGGTATGCTTTTGTATTTAGCTCAGTTTCTATGACTACTATATGCACATTCACAAAAGTTAATTGTTTAATTCATCATGGAGGATACTGCTCGTCAGAAGTCACTGTGACCTACTTTTCAAGTTCAAGTGTGACTTTGATGTGTATTGAAATGTGCCTAGGCAGGGTAGGCAAGACAAAGCAAGTTACTGTTTACTCTTATTACAGTAAAATGTGCTTGAAAATTTGAAGGATGACAAAATGTATAATTATGCATATCCAATATATTTATTTTCAAAGGTTACATCAGTCCAACTTTATGATGTCCAAATATTGCTGAATGGTAAAACAGTATGGAGAACATTTGCAACAGCAACAACTGATAAAAGTTCATCAGTGAAGGTAACTCCAATCACATCCAAACCAGAGAAGAAGGTAAAACAGACAGTATCAGACCTTCTTACAGAAGATGTATATAGGTAACACTTGATAATTATATTTTATAAACATTTATCCATAACATTACATCATTGATAAACTGTTCTTAAACCACTGCATTTGGTATTACTCAGGTCTGTTAAGGTATTGAAAGTTTTGAAAGGAAATTTTCATCAATTAAAAAGGTAAAATGGGAAGTGGGTAAAGACAGGTGAAATTTTATGAAGTAAACAAATGTAGGACTTACTGATATGTTGGGGGGTTTTGCTCTTTCAGCTGATTTTTATTTCCTCCCATTTTCACATAAAATATTAGGGAGGGCAAGACAAAATAAAGCCTTTCTTCCTGTCGAAAAATGTTTAGCCACTAAAGGTATATGTCACTTGGTACATGTGTTGGTCTTCTGGTCCTTATATGCACTGTGCTATTCACAGTTCTTCAGTTATATTATTTGTGGTTTTTGTCTGTATTTCTATCTATCCATCCATTATTCACACTTTCATTTCTGGAGTATAGCCCTAAAGCCATTCCCGGTACAGTTAAACCTGTCTTGATCCAACTTTGCTGTGAGTGACCACGTGTCATATATGTCCACAATCATGGTTGATTTTATTATATAAATGCTCTGTCCAAAGTGACCACCTACAGAACACAACCAGCAACCATAATTTCCTGGCAAAATAGTCATTTCTAAACTCTATTGAATGACTGCATCACAAAAGCACCATTGACCTTTTTTTTAATCCTTTGTAACCATTACTGCTTAAAAAAAACAAAGACTGTAATATTTAAACATACATGGTACCAGGAAGGCAGTTTGTAAAAAGTATATGCCAGGGTATTTTGATTTAGCATAGTTCCTATTAAAATGATAAGATCTTTTAAAATTGAATCTATGGGTGAATATGCCACTTTAAAAGTGCCTTCCCTGGGTCCCATGTGTTTTTTAATGGAACAGCCCTGAACAAAAACAAAGAAAGGAAATTAGTAATGAAGTGTAATTAACTTTTCAGGAAGCTGCTATGTCTCACTTGGTAGAGCATTGGATTTTAAATCACTGGTTCATTACTGGTTCATTACCCACCATTCAGAATTGATCCAGTATACCCAGTATCTAACATTACTGGAAAATAGTCTAAAAATTCCAATTTTATTCTTTTTTTTTTCAAAATAAAAATCTGGCTGCATACACTAAATTTCACTAGCCCAGGATGGAGTTTTTCTAGTCCTGGCAATATGGGCTAATGAATTTTTGTTCTCTGGAATTTAATTATCTCTGTGACTATCTTCTAGTCTGCCTATCAATCTTCAAATAATTTCATTTCAGGAGCATATTTCTCAAACTGTTCAAGCTGAATTTTTAACCATAGATGAATCGCTTTTTTGCAATATAAACAAAGTGTTGCATAAGTACTGGTAATATTGTTATGTATATCTATATTTTGTTTGTTAATTTTCATAATTAATGATAACTAGTTATTCCTTTCATAAACATCACTCTTAGAGGAGTTGTGTTTAGTTTGTTTGAAAGGATTTATTTTATTATTATTTATTTATTTTTTATTATTTATTTTTATTATTTTATTTATTATTTATTTTATCTATTCTTTAGAATTTTAGGTGTTAAGACATTAGGATTTAGAGGCAGTTTTGGAATTGTGAATTTATTTTAACTTAAAACATTTTGGATTATAGCATTGTGATATATCAAGACTTGTCACATTAGCGCAATATATTGGACTTCATTTGAAACACCAATGGAATTCATTTGGAATACTAAATAGTTTTGGACTTTTTATAGAACTTTTCTTGCCATTAAGGATTTCATTCACCATACTGTCAGTGGATTTTAAGATTTCATCTTTTTTTGAAATTAGTCATTTGTTCAACTTTATAAAACATATTAGTTTTTGTTCATTTTTTTTACTTAGCTTAAGACCATATAGTCATAACAATATATAAATAAAAGGGATGGCATTGTATAGTACCAAAAGTAGTATACAGATTGAGAGTTCTGGGCTCCAAAGGTGTATTTACATAAGTATGGTTTATCAGTGAGATGCCATATCTAAGTGACCCTATTTTAATTATATAATAACACGTGGAACACTGAATGTCAGATGAAGAGAACATCTTGCTGTAGATAACATGGCTGTTATTCTCTTTGGTTTTCCTGTATTGTTTCTAGGCAGTTAATTTATTTTACAGACAAAATCTGTCTTAAAGAGACATCTCTTAAGTGTGACAGAAATAGCCTTATTAGACTGGATAGACAAGGCAAATTTGACCAATATTTATTTGTAGTTGGATCTTTTTTGTCTCAAGGATAATTTACTTTATATCAGAACAGTGAATGAGGAAAAGTGATGCAACATAATTACCTGAACCTCGTGCAAAATGTAGCACAAAGGGAGGGAAATAAATGATGCCACATAATTACCTGAACCTTATGCACAATGTGTAGCACAAGGGGAAATAAATGCCACATAATTACCTGAACCTCATGCATAATGTAGCACAAGGGGAAATAAATGATGCCACATAATTACCTGAACCTTATGCATAATGTAGCACAAGGGGAAATAAATGATGCCACATAATTACCTGAACCTTATGCACAATGTAGCACAAGGGGAAATAAATGATGCCACATAATTACCTGAACCTCATAAAAAGTATGTGTAATCAGCAGATAGGAAAGTGATAATTTATGCTGCATAATTACCTGAACATGAGATCAGTAAAAAAAAAAAAAAGTAGGACAAAGTTGATAATTACTGGAAACAACATGCAAAATGTGTATGCACAACAGTGATAGTCGTCTTTGGCAAGGATTGTTTTCCAAATCCAAAGAAAATTTATTTTTAGCTTGCTTGTTCAGAATCAGATCTTCAAATGTCCCTTTTGTATGCTTATCAACCTGTTTAAATGAGAGTGTGGAATTTGAATTACGATATATTAGTTTCATTCTTTTGTTAATTTTAGGGAAAGGTACATTCCTATAACACGAAGATCCATAGTTCGACACCTTATTGCTGAGAAGGACTTTCTAACACAAGATGAAAAGAAAATTTTTACTGACTTTGCTGTGGCCCTGGATTCAGCAATTGTAAACCGCTATCATGGCGTGTTACAGGAAGTTAAGGTATTGCATTTTGGGGCCTGCAAGAACATGGAATTAGAAATTTAGAACCCCACATTGTATACAAAATTGGGGTCAGTAGGAGTCCTAATTAAAGTTTATACTGTTGTAATTAGTGCATTTAATGTCATCACAGCATCAGTCTCTTTTCTTTGACAGCTGATAGCCGATTGTTATCACTTTTGTGCTAGAATGACAATAAAATTAGCATGATTAAGAGCTATCTAATCATTAAATACACTTTGATGTTATTAAAGAGTCATCTCCATGATGTGGTGGGGTGAGATGCAAGAAGAGTAGTGGTATATTTATGTCAGCAAATTGATATTTCTTATTGTGAATATTCGTGTTGATACCCAGTAAATTATGACAAGTTATATGCAGGGAATATCATATCAGCGTTGCCAGCCTTACCTATGTGATATTATCTATGCTTCATGTGCCACTTTTAGCTATAATGGCCATAGACCAGATTAGCTCAGGTGGTTGGCTTGTTGTGCATCGTCCACCCATTAGCACAAGTGCTATTGCTACTTTTCCTCAACTTCTTGGTCAATTTTCATGAAATTTTATACAAAAATCATCCCTTGTTTTTTTTTTTTTTTTGGTCCTTAATGAAAATTGTGCTGCTTGGACATCCAATATGACTACCACAGTAGACAGCTTGAAAATCTTATTGTTACTCCATTTGAATGGATCATCACAAAATAATGAAGTTTTCACTAAAAGACTACACATGAGATCAGGTTGGTACTGAATGAAAATTATGTCAGTCTGATGTCCAGTGTAGCCACCATTGCAGTCATCTTGGAAATCTTGTTACACCTCTCCCTTGATAACGTGTGCCATGAACCTGCTTATAATACGGGGCCAACTAGAAAATATCTCCCAAAACTGGCAGTATTTGATGACAGCATCCATAATTGGTAAATGAAACCTTAATATATTGCTCGTTTTATCATTAAAAAAATCTGGTTGGTGACAGAAATATGAATCAACATCATGAAATTCTCAACTTTTAAGAGGTCATATATTTTGTTAAATTTTAAACAAGTCTTTCAGTATACTGTAGATAACAATATTAAACAAAAAATTATATAAATTAGAATTCCACCAATGTCTGCTGATGGCAATACTGGAATAAATAAATAAATACCAATTAAACAAGTTTTATTAAGTGAAGTTTTAGTTTTTAGTTATATCTTTTAAATCAGTTTTGATGTAATCATCATAAATGCAATATGCCCTCTTGCAGTTGAAAAATGTCGATCTACCATCACAGCTATGTCTGCAAAAATTTCTAAGAGAACCCAACTAAATGCCAACCCTGTTTTGATCTCTGTCTCGCAGAAGTATTTTTGCTGTGTTGTTACACTCAGTTAAAATCAAATAAGCTTTGTATTGTCATATTAATTACGTCATTTGTGTCAAATCAGGTAAAGGGTGTGGAATAAAAGAAAAGTTCAAAGGCATGCAAACCTTACCAATGTAAGAGCTAGCAGTCTTGGTCATAATGACAGGTTCACTTATTTCTTTTATTATTAGAACACTGTTGTAAATGATATGTTGGTAATATAATGAAGCTATTGAAATTAGCCTACTTATTTACAGATGTGATCAAAGATAGCAAAGCGAAATGGGATGAGTTTATTTGGTGATTCAAAAGCTATTTCAACAGATATGGGTCATTATTTAGATTTATGTTCCAAGAGTTTGTAGTAAACTTAATATTCCCGAATTTGCACTTAGGGATTTCCTCAAGGATGACAAGAAGTTTCAGTTTTGCTTGCAATGAAATCACACGTCAGTTCATTCAGACAATAGGGCATCAGTCCCATTGATAGATGTGTTTAAATTCATACCATTTTAGGGTGAAAGTTTCAGGAGACTTTATGAAATTTGAAAACTAGTCTAATATATATTTACCTTTTTATTGTTTAATTCTAGCCTCTGATCGAGTGAATATTTGAACAAAATAATTAATTTGATTTATAAGCATTTTTACATGGTATGTATATGTAATGTAAAACCTTAATTTACTTGTAGACACTATTTGATCCAATAAACCCAGATAAAGACACAATGCAGACACGTAAATGGAACAGGAGAGAGCGACTGGACAATGAATTCTGGCTTATACAAAAATTGGAGGATGTTCTAGAACGAGCGAATTTTCACGAGCTGCCAAAAAATGTTGTGCAGAAAGCTCTTGAAGAACATGAAGTGAATGAAGGAGTTAGGGTAGGTATTTTTTGGTAGTAGTTTTCAGATTTCATGCCTGATTATGAAAGTGGTGAGAGCATACATGTTCTTCCATTCATACTTCTGGTTAAGCTTTGTACTTAGGTGGGGCATTGTGTTCCACTAACACATTTCTTGTTCTTTGAATATTGAAAATGATAACTATGATAATAATGATGTAGATGATAATGATGACATTGATGATTTCATTGTTGTTAGTTAGAATAAAGATCACAACAGCAGTGATGATGTGTTGGTGATGACACTAGGATGGGTGATGAGTTTTTTAAGTTTTTCTCACATGATTTTCACATGATTGCAAAAGAAGCGAATGCTGAAAATGAAAGTGAAGCATTACATACTGCATTTTTTAAAAATAAATATCAGATCTTGTACTTTTCCAAAAAATGCCATTTTTGTTTTTATGTTTTAATCTATCCACTTACATTTCTATTCCTACACATAAGAGTTATATAGCTGATTTGAGACTTTGATTCAAGATTGGTATGGGGATTAATGGTAATATGGAATATGTTTCATGGCCATGTAAATTATAGATATACTATTACTGTTTGTGACATAGCTCCAGTACCTCCATACAGGAGAGTGTTGTACTGAAACGATATTGCATGTAATGAGGCTGAATTTAAAGAAGCAAGCATTTTCATTATAAAATCATCACAGAGATACAATGGTATGCAATAAATTAGACATCAAGGTAACAATTAATCATAATATAAAGACCTGACGTGTTTATGTTTCAAACATTTACCTCAAATGTGGCAAACTTACCTAGAATAAGTTTTTATTTGTAGGAACCACAGAAATTTTTACTTCATGAAAATTTTTGAATCCAGAGTATTTAATTGGAATTCTGGTAAAAATGCCAATTGCAGAATATGGTTTAATAACCAGAGTTTTGTAATGAAACCTTGCTTATAAAAAGCACAGTTTTAAAAGACCACTTGTCATTTAAGAGTAATGTCTTCAAGCATAGATTAGTGTTTATCCTGTGTATTTTGCAAGGTCAAGGTGAGGCTCATTTGTCCCAAATTTTGGTAGGAATAATTGTCTTATTTGAAAGCTTTGCCCACTCATGTTGATGCACCACCAGAATTTTGCAGTAAAGCCTTGCTAAAAACAACAACTACTTTTAGAGACCATTTAGCATTGAAATGAGCAATTTTCAAGCATGCTTTGTTAATTTTCATTTCCAGGTTTTATTTTAATTAATGAATTTTTTAATATTGCACAATATATTTTAAGAATACTGACAATGAAACTTAGTAATATATGTGTCACAATGTCATTTTTTTGTTAGCTAATATTACTTTGTAACATTTACATATTTTTCTGCAGAAATAAATGATCATTCAAAAAAGGAATACAAAATTTGTTTTGGTGTCATATTTTTGAATCGGTCATTTTCAATTCAAGCACACATATGATCAGTATCTGTATTCATTACTTTAATAATAATAATAATAATAATAATAATAATAAAATACTACTAATAATGAGGACTTTGTAAAGTGTCTAATCTGTAGAAGCTCTTAAGTGCTTTACAACATCTATAATGATATGACTACAATAAACAACACCATAAAATAAAAAAAAATAAAAAAATGCTGAAAATATTTAAGGTAGGAAACATTATTAGGTCTTTAAGTTTGTTCTCACAGTTGAAGAAGGTGAGTTTTAAGAGCACTCTTTAAAGGGATCACTGTGTCTTTGTGTCTAATTTCAATGGGCAATTCATTCCATGTTGCTGGGTCCTGGTATGCAATAGAATATAATAGTGTGTGTGGTGACATCTTCTGACAAAGGGGAATTAAATTCAAAATAACTTTATACCAGAAAAGTCTGAACAGGTAAGAAAAACATATTAACCTTGTAAAGTTCTGCTTCAGAGAATTAACATTGCCTTTTTAACTGTGTTATACGTGCTATTTTTATTTCTAGGTCAGCATTGATGCTGATAAATATGACATTCTGCGTTTCTGGGCATTGGGAAAAGAGACTCCAAAGGAAAAGTTACCTTGGTACCAGACTCTGTTTTGGAAGACATTAAAAGTAGTTCCCAGATCTCCAGATTACTTCAAGAGAGTTGTAGTAGCGCTTCGCTTAAAGAAGGACGACAAGCTGGTCCTGAAATGTTTCAAGGAGATCCCAGTAAATGCCTTGGAGAAACTATTGCCAGATGGAAGGATTAAAATTAATTCACTGGACAAAAGTTTAATAGGGATTTCACTTGGTATAGGCTTCATTAGTATTGTGACCAAAATTGTCACAATATTAGCAGAAATGAACACAAATTGGGTTGTCATATTAACAGGTGCTACCTGTCTGACTGCTGTGCAGTCCTGGACACAATATAAAAACAAGAGAAACAGATACCTAGCAGACTTGAATAGATTATTGTACTACAAGAATATTGCCAACAACCGAGGTTTGCTAGCATTACTTGTAGACCGGGCTGAAGATGAGAGTTTCAAAGAGGCACTGCTGGTTTATGCGTTCCTCCTGACATACAGGCCAGCACCATCACCCAGTACAGACAGCAAGAAAGACATTATTTCAGAAGCAGGTGAGTTTCCAGTGTTTAGCTTGAAGGAATTTACATCCTTCTATTCATACGGCATGCTGTGTATGGTTTTGCTACTAAGAATAGTTTGACTTTGTGTTTGTAATATATTGCACTTTTCTTAATTTGCTCTAATGGTCTGGTTGCTTCTGTATTTTAAACATTACATCAATTTAAAACAAAAATGTTTGCTAAAAATATTTGCTTTAATATTTTTGAAAATTATTTTGAAGTCTTTTTTTTAGTGTTTCTAGTGTTAAGATTTAATTTCTAATGCAGGGTCTGATGGAATTGATATTTATCCTAATAGCTATGAACATTGGTTGACATTTTCTTTAAAATTGATGAGGCATACAATTGTGCCTGTTTTAAAAATTTAAATTTAGTTGCACAATTGTTATTACTAGGGACCTTTTGCTACATTTATTTGGTTGCAGGGGCCCCGAGTGGCCAAGTGGTCTAAAGCGCAGTCCGTTACGGACCACTGCCATCTCACCTCTGTCTGCGTGGGTTCGAGTCTAAGATTCGGCTAATGTAGTTAAGTGAGAAAGCTTGCCAGTAGCTTCTCATGGGTCGGTGGTTCTTTCTGGGGTTTTTCCGGTTTCTTCCTCCACCACTAATACTAGCCGCCATGTATAGCCTAAATATTGTTCTGAAAAATGGCGTTAAACCATAAAAACAAACATTTGGTTACACAGGTACAAAGTGAGGAACTTTTGTACATCTCTATATTCCAAATCTTCCACAGAAAACATAATCCATTTAGAGAGAGAGATGCTGCTAGGGTTTATGAGTGCACAAATGTACAATTTTTTTTACAGATTCATGTGTTTGAATGTAATGATGAGTGAAAACTCTCACAAATTAGGTAAAAGTTGCACATGTAAAAATATATTCTGTACAGTATGCAATTTTTAATCTTTTAACCGATAAAGTACTTACCATGAGTCATGCTGCCAGTGTATGCCTTCTCAGCTAGACAACTACTTTTACATCTGGTTACTTCATCTTGACATCAGTGGCTACTGAACTAAATTTAATTTGTACATTGGGCCCAAGAACGGGCATTCTGTCACAGTTTGAACCATGCATTCATCAAGAATGTTTTGCAAATACTTGTTTTATTTATGAGCTACACTGAAAATCTAATATGGCTAACTCCCAATATAATTCATCTAATTCATCGTCAGATGATTATTTCATTGAGCAAATACTAGCTAATGATAGTGATGACAATGATTTTGAAAGTTTTGAATAATAAATTATGGGAGCCATTAAAGTTTTGCAGCAATACCAATGAGGTTTTTAGCCCAAAAATGATGATGAGTACAAGTCCAATGGAAAAAAACAGATGGCATGCAGGTCAACCTCTTATTCAGTGGTATTCTGAAATTAAATGTAGATATTTAGAAGACAAAACAGAATTAAAATACATGCAATGTAAAAGTTGAGTGCAATGCATTTCTTTCTCAAACAATTCAGCTAGAAAACTATATAGCACTTTAAGATAAGTTGAATAAATAAGATTCCTAAAAGAAATTTAACAGTTAGGGTACTTGTATTTTATTTATCAAATAATAATCATTGCTGGAATTAAAACACAAATACAGTTTTGGATAAGGAAAAGAGCATACTTGTCAGCAAACCACTGATTCAAGAAGTGAAACTTTGGGCATAGTTACCCAAGAGACAAGACCTTTCAGCACTGGAAAAGTGTACATAACTACAATAGGGAGCAAACACGCTGGGATGGCAATGCATATGCCACTTCAGACAGCTGCCCATGAAAGAGGTTTCTCAGTACAGAACAATATTGTTTGAGAATTTTGATCTCATTAGAACCCTAACAGAATGGAAAAGGAAGAAAAAAAAGGTGGATAATGTAATAATGTATGTTGGACACCTGAAGCTGTAGCCGTCACTGATTACCTTTGAAAGCTGAGTCAATTAAACATGATTAATACTATAGTAATATAGAAGTTTTAGATGTGGTTGAAAATTAGTAATAAATAAAGAACCAAGTTTATTTTGTGAAACAAAGTTAATGTTTTGCAAATTTACCCAGGTCAAGAAGGTATTCATATTCAGTACATAAAAATGTTGTGGATGATTACCTTAAAAGGAGATTGCTCTTATGTCCTTATGGTTAAAGCACATCTGTTTCAGATGCCTGAAGTCAAGAGTTTGAACCCTGGCCCAATCATACCTGTTACATGCTTAGGCTCGAATAAACAGCAACACAGAAAGAGTGAAAATAATAAGCTTGTAAAACTTAATAAACAATTTATTAAGTACAAATATTTTTCAGAAAAGAAAAATAAACTTATGGTTTTAAGAATCAATTCCAAATTTAATCGAAAAATAATTCTAAATATTATCCACTAGAGAAATTGCAACCTGGTACTAAAATGTCCAAATAATTCTAAGTTCGAATTCCAGCAAAGTATCCAAAATGGAAGACGATGTCAATTGATGAAGTCAGTTCTTGTTAATAAAAATTCTTTGAGCACATATTCTTTTCCAGATAAATAACAAAATCATTCCTCTTGATCCAAATGAATTGACACAATTTCCAGTACAAGGTAATTAAAAATAACTCAAAAAGACACCACTTAATATTCTAACAGCCCAATTTTCTACTGAATAACTCGCTGCAAAACATAGTTTATATGCCTGATTTTACATAAACAAGAAAGGGTCACGTGATCTTCTAGAAACTCTCAGAACAAATTTACGTTCAAAGAATCACGTACACACCTTATGACCCAACTAAAATAGAAAGATGTTTATACAAAAGCTCCATTTTGTCCTTGGATCCAACCAATCATTTTAAAAGCTTGTTTACAACTCTGAAACCAGGTCAGAAATGAGGTCAACACCTGGTGTTTACTCTGTAAAGTAGAGGTCACCCCCCCCCCCTTCAATGAACAAATCTTAAAACTTAAAATTCCAAATTTAAATCCAACAAACAAACAAAAATAAAAATAAATATAAATGACTTATATCAAATATACGTAACATACAAAAGACTTGTAGAAATGGTACTAACAAATGCCTCAAAAGGCAGTCAGCATTCATATGTTTGTGTTAGGACTGGTCAGCCTGATGTCAGGATAATATGACTGGGTAGGACATGATGCTAAATGTCTGTGGCATGATGCACATCACTATAAAGTGCCACACTGCAGACATTGTAGCAATATGACTGAAAAATTGTTCTTGGTATATTAAAATTCCAAATCACACACACAGATATAGACCACACTGAGTCATGAACGCTTTGAACACAATATATTTACAAAGAAATATGAGATTTATGATGAGAAATAAATCTTGAAAACCAAATTTGTTTTGCAAAGAAAAAAGTCTTTACTGATTCCATATATTGATGTGTTATTTTGTTTCATGATATGTGTCAGTGTTACCATAACAAACAAATCATAGCCACAAAAAGATGTCCCTTAATGTTTCTCTGATGAGAACGTTATAACAGATTGAATTCAAATGTTATATTTTTCAATTCGGTAATGAATTAAGATAATAATAAATTAAAACATTTTGTTCAGATCAACATATACGGGTTGTGATAATCATATTTGTTATAGTGCAGTACATTGCAGTTTTAATATGAACATGGTCAAGTAGAACAACAAGCTACCAGTTGCATGTACATATATTTCTGGTTGAGTTAGAGAGTGACTTAGACCACTCGTCCACATAGGACTCGTAGCTTGCATTTGAGTTAAATAACTATCAATTTCAGTGTCAGATGTCAAGGTCATTGAAAGAAGAGAAATGATTGGTTCACAATAACAAGTTCTTGAACAATGTGTCAGTAGATGGCTTTCACTTGGTATAAGGAAGAATATTATTCATTTCAACTAATAGGGTCATAGGTCAATGGCACAGAAGAAAAATGTGGTTTACACACAATAATAGTCCTACATGAGACAAGTCAATCAAACTTTGTGGATTGTGTGCACTTGGGCTAAGAAATAAGGCTATTTATCAAAAGATCAAAGATCCAGGTCGCTGACTGAAACCAGAAAAACGGTTTCTGCACAGTAACATTTAGTTTTACCTCACATACCTTGCCAAAATTTGTGGATGACTTTCACATGAGGGAAGGAAGAAGTCAGTTGATTTTGAGGTCAGTGGTCAATGTCATTCCAAATGAAAAAAAAAAAAAAAAAATATTTTTGAAAAATGTTGAAAGCTGTTAAACAGAAGATGGGCATGTAATGTGCAATTCAGCAGACTCGTGTTATTTTCAGAAATCATAATTATTTCATCTGTAGTTCCATCATAATGTGTGTAATAGAAGAAAATACTTAATTTAAGAAGATTAAACAAAATATTTTCTTGCAATAAACTCCATCATACAGATAGGTTCCCCTCACTCAATGATCTATAGTAAACATAGAGAGGTAGAGAGAGATACTAACAGGGTTTGTTGTTATCAAGAGATTCAAATTTTACAATATCTTTAGAGTTGCTTCTAATGGGTTTTTTTCAGGTGGTTTGACAGAGGCTAGACTACATAAAATGATTGAAGAATGGATTGTTATAAAAACGGGAACAAAAGTGAAAGTGGACACATCAGAAGCTGTCAAACTTCTCCAGGACTTTGGCATTTTACGCAAGGAGGAAAATCGGTACCAAGTGATACCACTTGAGGCAGCTCTAAGAAATCTTCCTCCACAGCCTCAGTCCCTAATTGCACGGGCAACTGATGCTGATCTTGCAGAAGGTTATGACAGGGACTCATTCTTAGAAACAGAAGAGCAATATAAGAAAGAGGACAAGAAAGCAAAGAGATATGGATGGTTTTAATGGAAATAATATTGTTAAAGTACCAAATTTTTTTCCAGCTTGATATAAAATTATATTTATTGTATTATATTTCTGCATTCTGTGATGCTAGCTCAGAAAAATTAATTAGGGCAGCATTAAATTTTGCTGTATTTTTTCAAGAAACATTTTAGGTAAGATCATTGTTATTTAATTGAATAAGACAATCTTGCCAGAAAGAAATGTATGACTTGTGATAGTGCATTGTTTGACATTACTTTAAGTATAAAAGAGAACCAGTCTAAGAAATAGTGAAGAGGACATTATACTAGACAAGCATACTGTATCTAAAGATAAACATGGTATAATTGTGAAGCATAATACATGTGTGCCCTATTATCAATAAATCAGTATGAATTTGCCTATCTATAACTTGTTTACCAGCGGTCATTGTTGACAGTTTTTACTGAATAATGTAATTAAAAGTATTCCGTATTTAGGGTTGTACTGAATAATGGTTTTAACTATCTGGCCAAATATGAATAGAGACCCATAACAATTCGGTCAATACGAATACAAATCATGACTCAATGCTCCAAAATAAAATAATTTTTTCAGCAGGTCTAATGACATTTTAATTATAAAGTAACTAACAATGAGCATGTGAAGGCTCAGAGTAACTATGGTATTACCAAAATATCAAAGTGATACAGTTAAACATCTTGATAATCCTTTATGCATTAACTATTCGATAGCAAGATTATAATTTTTAAAAGCTGTCCAATAGTTACCACTGCATGAAGAATACATTACCTTTAAAAAAAACATATGGAGTCTCACAACTATGTCTGCCAGTAGACAACATGTGTTGTTTGACAAGATCTTGCTGGCAGCGCTGAATAGATGTTCAATTTGTTGGAAACGGTGCAAGATAACATTGGGCTCATTCAGAAATTTTGTTGTCCATACAAATTAAGGTACCCATTTCTGATTACAATGAGTCTGTTGTTTGCAACGGTTGACCTATTTGTGCTATTTGTATTTGACTGCATCATACTATTCAGCCGAATGTGAATAACTCATTTAATAAACTATTTTGAGCCGAAGCAAATATGAAGTAAATATTCAGTACAGGTTTAGTATTATTGTTGTTCCTTAGTATGGTTATTGCATTGTTTATGAACTGTTGTTTTTTTTTTCTTTGTTCAAAAGTAACCCTTTAACTAAAAATTCCTGACTTTAGCCATTAATATGTACATTCTGTTGGGACCTACTCGTTTAAGTGTCTACCTCAGTTGTGGGAAGTCGCAGCAGGTTCAAACCCCACTTGAGTCATAAAAAAGATATAAAAATGTTACTAACAGCATTAAGAGGTTAGTGTTAGGACTGGTCAGCCTGATTTCAGGATAATTTTATTGGGTGGTACATCATGCTACAAATCTGCAGCATGATGCCCCAGGAATAGACCAAACTGTCAAGGATTTAGCAATTTCATAGATATTGTTGTCTTACACGTTTTTTCAAATTATGCTGATCCATCATCAGATGGGGCCACCATTAGTAAGCTTGAAATGACATCTTCAGAACTACTGAGCAGAATTTGGTCATGCTGGACAGAAAGAACTGAGGCACAATGACTTTTCGGTTTTCTACAAAAGCTTATTTGCCATACAATATGGCCACAGTTACTAAAAACAACAACCTTTGAATGACATTTCCAAAACCACTGAATATAATTTAACCAAACTTAACCACTGAATAGAATTTAACCAAATTTTTAAATTTATTTAATAGCAGCATTGTATAGAGACATTTTAAATTTATGGCCACCATATACTAAAAAGAAAAAACCTTTCAGCGATTTCTATTCCAATCACTAAATATAATTTTATCAAGCTTCATGCGACAAAGGACTTTCAGATCTCTGCTGATCATCAAATATGTCTACTGTTGCTGTAAATATATAAAGACTTAAAATTACTTCTCGGACACTATGAACCATTGAATTTAATTTGACTAAATTTGATAGAAAGTATACTGGATTGGGATTCACGTTTGTACAACAGATGCTGGTCCAACATCAGATATGGCTGCCAGTACCAAAAAAAAAAAAACCTTTAAGCAAATTTGTCTCCAAAACTTTTGATTTATTTTTATCAGACTTGACAGAAAGTATTGTAACATGAAAATATTTATACCAATGATGCTTATCTGCCATACAATATAGCCACTGTTACTAAACATAGAAGAAAACAAGTTTGAAAGACTTCTCACAATCACTGAACAGAAATAAACGTTGTTACCAACCCACCCAATCAGTCATCAAATATGCTTCCTGTTACTGAAAACGGAAAAGTATTAATACCTTTATATTTAACCCCTCCCCTTCCCCCCTATAAATTAAAAAATCTTGTTCAAATTTGACAAAGTATTTTTAGAGTGAAAAAAACCCACCCGTCTGAGTTATTCAAGTGACAGTGTTCCATCATCAAATATTGACTGCCATTACTAAAAGTAGAAAAATGTCTGAACAACTTTATGTCATAAAAACTCTTGCTAAAACTGATGTTGATGCAAAGTGTCCTGTCATAGGGATTTTTCAGTATCCTTCAAATGATGCTCTACTTTCAGATATGGACGAAAACAACAATAAAAATAGAGGGACATTAACAGTTGTTTTCATAACATACTGTTTATATTCATGTACAAGCCCAGTTACAGATAAGCCATAGCCCCAGCTAAATAGATACAAAAATTGTAAAGTCTATGACCTGCATATAAGCCAACCCATAAGTTCTATATTACATCACATGATGCACAAAATTAGATGCAATGTTTAGGCCACCTTTTCTAGTTCCATCCTCATGCCAGGGAGGTGAACAGTGCATTCCTGAAGAAGGTTGCTCAGTCGCTCAGGGAGTGCCGGACTTTACTGCTGCTTCATGTCAGCAGTGAAATAAACTAATGGCCTGAACCGCCTGTGTGTAGGTTTGCGGCTAAGATCTGTCAGTGTACCCACACATCCCGCTTTGTCGCTTGCCTGTTACTACAAGATTTTAGTGGATGATGAAATAGGATGGTTGGATGACAAGAATGACTTGCGCGGTAACTTTGTTTTAAGTGAAAGAGAGATGCTCAGATCGTCGACCTCACTCTCGCGCCCAAAACTATCTGGGTCTAGCAGCAGGACAACGTCGAGACGGCCACAAACAGAATTTAGTGCCGTGGATAAACAGGACATCCTACGTATCTCGTCATGCTCTTATTGCTCCACGGCGCTTTGCTGAGAATCACCTTTGTGCCCGTTGACCAGCTGGTGGTTCCTACACGCTGGCTGCTGAATCTAGTCTTCACATGCTAGGTATACAAAATCTAAGACCCGTCGGCTACCTGGTTTAGCTGCCCAGTCGAGACCGTTTTCCGGGATGTTGTCGCTTTGCAGGCGCACAACTTCTTGGAACTACGGATGAGAGCTGAGTGCCAAAGGTGGGCGAGCTACCCGCGAAGGAGTACGATTACTTAGCCAGCCAGAAGTCTTAACCCCTCCCAGGACACAGTCGTCAATCCAAATACAAGGTCAAATCGCTAATATGGACAGATATTGATCACATTCGAATTGGAGGTTTTGATCATTTGGATGAAAATCAGATTAGAAATGTAGCCTACAGATTAGTAATATGCTCAGCCAATAAAATGCATTAA
Organism: Unio delphinus; assembly: GCA_029339505.1. Lineage (NCBI taxonomy): Eukaryota > Metazoa > Mollusca > Bivalvia > Unionida > Unionidae > Unio > Unio delphinus. The sequence goes on from JAQISU010001235.1 coordinate 12,734,766, forward strand.
TAAGTAAGGAATATGTCCGAAATGACATCAGCTTACATTGCAAGTTTGGTCAATGTTGGATCAAAACCATGGCTTCTGGTGTAATAAGTTGAAACTTTGAACAGACAGCTGATGGATTTGTAAATGAGCAAATACCTCTTGAACTACTTCCCCAAAATTGTTCAACGAAACTTAGCGGCGTTTGACAAATACTCGTGGATGAAGGCTTTTGAATCTGTACAAATACTGCTAATCGACTATCATATGTTGACGTCTTAGGTCTATAAAGATTGCACAAACGATGCCAATCCACAAATATGGCCACGTTTCTTAAAATCAGAAACCCTGAAACAACTTTTCGTATATTTTTCTCTTTTTCAAAATACATACAGAATTTGACTACATTTGAAAGAAATTATCACGGCATAACATTCATTAAATTTTGTATAAATTATGCTGATTCACCTTCAAATATGCGAACCATAACTGAAAACAGAAACGTTTAGTCGACTTCTCAAAAACTGCCAACATGCTGTTTTACCAAATTTTACAAAGTATTTATAATCAAATATTATGTTTGCCAAGGCATTTTCAGCCAATGTTAATGCCTAATTACTATAAAAGTTACAGAGTTGGTCGAGGTCTTCATGCAAAAAATCATGAAAACTTAGGAACTTAATACCAGGTTGTTATAGGAAAGACTTCTTTAAAAAAAAAGTATACAAAATTAAGCTACCATCCATTTGTGTTGCACTAACGACACTAATTCAAAACGAGACATAACCGCCCAGTCACGAAGCTTGAAGGGGCCCCGAGTGGCCGAGTGGTCTAAAGCTCTTTCCGTTACGGATCACTTCCGTCTCACCTCTGTCTGCGTGTGTTTGAGTCTAAGCTTGCCAGTAGCTTCTCGTGGGTCGGTGGTTCTTTCGGGGGGTTTTCCCTGGTTCATCCTCCACCAATTATACTGGCCGCCATGTATAGCCTATCGTGTGCTGAAAAATGGCGTTAAACCCTTAAAAAAAAACAAAGCTTGAAACTCTTATCAGTCAAGAGCTCTAAAACCCACGAAGTTCCATTTACGAGTTTTGCACTCGCGATCTCCAAGGCATGAGTTCCGAACTCGACTTTTCATTAACGAGCTCCAAAACTCGCAACTTCCCGTTCACAAGAACAAAACCTAGTCGATCGCAAAACCTCACTACTTTCCGATCTAGATATCCAAAGTCACAACTTTCCGATCACAGATTTCAAATTCAACTTTCAAGCCATGAGATCTGAACTGAAAATCTACTAATCAAGAGTTTCCAGCCGACGCCTCATTCATGAGCAAAGAATTTGCGAACCCTCTCGTCCCTTTGACTCCCGCCCCCTACCCCCCCCCCCCCCCCCCCCATTGCACGATTGTAAAATGACAATCGCCCTATTAATAGTGCCGTATTTACAGATGTTTGCAAATCAACGCAGACTTCGATTATGGTCCTTCACACCAACGATTGAAATATAACTGTGTTGGGGGATAGGGGTATGAAGAAATGACGCAATTGGGGGCGGATGGTTGGTGGCAGGGTTAAGAAAAGGTGGCGAAATGAGAGTTTGGAGGATATGGTTAAGAAGTGACGTTTTGGGGCTGCTATAGAACAACCCTGTAGTTCTTACACGTGAATTCACTGCGGCTGGCTCAGGATAGTTTTTTTTCTTCTCTCATTTAAGTGGTGTGAACTCCAGCTCCTGATCATATCAGCTGTATATCAGATACAGCTAAGCCTCCGACGTCCATGTCGTACGAGGGGTGTCACAATCCATATCGCATCGCCTGATCATTTAATATCGTATGATGAGTGTGATAACGAGCTCTACGCTGCATCCACTGATCAATAGAATATCGTACGAGGGGGAGGCGTGCGACGACCAGAACCATAGCGTATTTCCTGACCCATATTAAATCGCGTGAGAAGTGTAATGACCGGAACCTTATCGCATCCTGATCCATTTGTTGTCACTGAATTATTAGCAAGTTGTACGTACAATAGTGCCATGTCTTTGTTACTAAAACTTAAACTTTTTGTGTTTTTTTTTTAATTAAAAAAAATACTTTGGCATGTACATACCGCCGCACCCATTAAACTAGTTTCGGAATTGTGATTTATTTGGGTAAACAGTTTCCCCCTGAAAATAACGTTCTGTGTACACAAGGCAACATATGTAATGCAATGTTGATATTCATAGTTTACCTCATACGAACCCTCACTATACTACTAATTATTTTTAATTGATATATGGCTAACCGTATATCAGGCCTTTTTTTAATTAAAAAAAAATCTGGAAAGGTGGGGTTGGTGGAGATACTTTGGATTTCTTGCCTCAAGAAATTTGTTTAAACCAATAAAATATAGAATTGATTCTTTTTTATGATAATCAGAGAAAACGTTTGACGTTATTCCGGGACATATATCATTTATAAACATCAGGACCTCCTTATAAAAGAGCTCCGAAAATTGAATTGTTTGTTCTTTTTATCAATGGTCGTACGATAATTGTGTTAGTTGCAGTGCGATCTAAATCTTGTCTGACCCAAATTGAGCACACATATTTCGCGAAATACGAAAGGTCATCGCCGCCAAAACAAAATAAGTAACTTTGAAATGTACGAATGAAAGCTAAACTAAACAAACCTGCTTATACAATATAAATATTATAGCTCAGACTTGCAATACTCAAATAAAACAGAGAATTTATTAAAAACGGAAGTAAAAAAAAATTCACAATCAAAATAAGACGACGGCTTACACTGGAAACTCGTCGAAATTACTGTGATTGCTTACGATGCTGTTTGTGATACCGCTGCTGATATCGATGATATTGCTGTTCTTACTTCGAGGGCCGATCTTAATGATGTCATCCAAGTGAGTGGTGGAGGCATCGATTTACCTGTAATATGACGCGTGGCAACAAATCGTCTGCTTCACTGAACAGTCTTGCAAATTAGTTAAAACATTTTGTTCTAATTGTGTGCACCCTTGGCTCAATAAATAGAATCTAGAGGCGCCCCTTCCTTTTCTCTTTAGAAAGTTGATTATATCACTATCGTGTTTTGTTCATTCGTCAATAGTGCTTTCGCGTGTGTGTTGTATGTTTTTCTCTTTATTTTGTTGTATCTTTGTTTTATTTTATGTTAGCTTAACCACTGCTTTGTTTGTTTCTTTGCACATTTGTCTCTTTAGTACGTGCAAACATTTCAAATGCAGTTATTTCGTTTGGCGTTTGTTTGTATTTTCTTTCTTTTTTTGAAATTTGTCTCTTCGTTTTTGCTTCATTTGTTTTATTTTTGCATTTACCTTATTGCCCGAGCTTTAATATTTTTGGAAAAAAAAATGTTTTTGTTTTTCATAGCTTATCCAACTTATTTAACTTTAATTTCACATTTTTGGCGTCGACGGCTTTCCATAGCACAGCATTGTGAACGTTGAGGTCATATATAACGGAGTAAGTACAGTGTTTGAAGACTCATGAGAACTAAACTCCACAAGGGCCTGTCTCTGGTACGTCATGTTTGTAGATATCCTCCAAAGTGTAAACGTAACGTCAGCTCTTGTGTTCTTTGTAGTATTGTTGGTAGTGTATTACATTACCAACAAGACTGATGGGGTTCCACCGTGTCCAACGCCGGTGCTGCCTATTCTCGGTAACCTCATCCATCTTTTAGTCAATAACGATGCTCTGGACTATTTCCGCAAGCTTCGAGACAAATACGGCGACGTGTTCAGCTTATATATGGGAAGCCAGTTTATAATTGTAATCAATGGATACACCACAATTAAAGAAGCACTGGTTCGAAACGGTCGTGTATTCTCAAACAGGCCTAAAAATTACTTGACGGAGGTGTTGACCGGAAATTATGGAATACTTTGTACATCCGGAGAAAAATGGAAGGAGCACCGTCGATTCGCTATGAATGCATTGCAAGAGCTCGGATTTGGACGCTCATCGTTTGAACAGAACATCATGGAAGAAGCCAAAGAGTTAATAAATATCATTGAAGAACAAAATGGTCGACCATTTCAAATGAAAGGTATTGTAAATACATGTGTGTCCAACATCATCTCGCAAATAGTGTTTGGAAAGAGATTCAAACACACAGACGCAAATTTTATGAATTTCTTGAACAAACTAGATGAAGCATCTAGACTTGTGGCAAACACTAGTGTGCTTGTGAATTGCTTTCCTTTCCTTCAATATTTGCCCGGAGACCCCATGAAAATGAGACTATTACAGAAATATCAAAGAGATTTTGACAAATGGTATGAAGAAATGCTTGATGAGCATAAAAAGACGTACAAAGAAGGCGAAGCGCGTGACTATATCGACTTTTACATTTCTGAAGCACGACGAAGAGAAAACACCTTCAACTTTTACTGATACACAGCTTTACACTGTTATCAGGGATTTATTCGGTGGAGGAAGCGAAACTTCAGCTACAAGCATTATATGGGCTTTACTCCACTTTCTTCATTTTCCAGAGATCCAGAGAAAATGCTTTGAAGAGTTAGATCGCGTTGTTGGAAGAGACAGATTACCCTCGTTGAAAGATAAAGATAATATGCCCTACCTGGAAGCTACAATTCTAGAAGTTTTGAGGGTCTACCCTGTGATACCTCTACCTATGCCACATGCCGTATCACAGGACGTTATATTTCATGGATACTATATTCCACAGGGAACAACGGTCATTGTAAATCTCGATTCTGTTCTTCGTGATCCTGTAATATTCAAACAACCAGAGGAATTTCGTCCAGAAAGATATCTAGATGCTGACGGCCGATTAGACAAGCCTTTGGAGCACATCGCATTTTCTCTCGGAAGGCGCTTCTGTCCTGGGGAAAGTGTAGCTAAAATGGAGTTATTCCTCTTCTTGGCAGCATTAATTCAAAAATTCGAATTCCATCCGGTAGAAGGCAAACAGCTCCCAGAACTAAAAGGAATACTGGGAATTACTTTCTCCCCAGCACCATTCTTAATCAGGGCTGTAAAACGGGTGTGAATGGACAGAATGAGATTCGGACGTGTACTTATGCTAAGCACTGTATTTTTAAATTTGAAGCTATTTACTCTTTTGATGGAAAGGGATTTGTTTCGATAATTATAGTTAATAATAAAATATCTCCATCCTCTCTCTCTCTCTCACACACACACACACACACACACACACACACACACACACACACACACACACACATATATATATATATATATATATATATATATATATATATATATATATATATATATATACTAAAACAATAAAATATCCAGGATATAATTTGCGGTTACGTAAATGTATATGTATATTTTTAAAAAAACAGCGATATGGCTGATTATAAACTATTTTAAGCATCGGCATCACGTTAAAGCCAGCTAGTTGAAAAATCAAACCTTTGAAGCTTTTATTCCTGTAAAAACAGTCATGTAAAATGTTGTAATCTCAACGCTTTCCTTTTGTTTTTATTTTGTTTGACTTGTCTCTGTTTTGTATTTATCTTTGAAAGATACCTATTTTGAAACGAAAGTGCTTAGTCTAGCTAGAAACTATTTTTTGATGTGTTGATTGTCTTTTATTGCATTTATCTTAATCAATCCCACACTCACGCGATCCGTTGCTGCCTTCAGTGCACTTGAAAGGATTTATTTGCCATATGGTTTGCAATTTCATCGCAATCCTTAGTGTTTTCTGTTCCCTCCCCTCCGATGCTTAAGGGACGATACAAATCTAGAGTGAGAGAGAAAAAGAATTTGGAATTGAACTTGAAATTGAACTTAACACCAAGTAACTTAGTAAATATGGTTCACCTCAACGGTATGTGTGAACTTGCCTTGGGATTTATCATCAGTGTTTATATAATCAATGATTAATGTTGCAAACCCTGTCGACCTTATATGGTAAATTTCTCGGTTACGTAGAACACATACTGTGATGTATATAATGTTTTGTTGTTTTTGCTCTTTCTTAAACTTATTATAATACTGCAAAATTCGATTACTAATAATTAAATAAGAAAATGTCCAAGGCACCCCTGCCCCATCCGCCCGTCTCTCTTTCTCTCTCTCTCTCTCTCTCTCTCTCTCTCTCTCTCTCTCTCTCTCTCTCTCTCTCTCTCTCTCTGACGTAGAGAAGATTTAGGAAACGGGATGTCCAATTCTAATGCACGCACGCTGTTGGCCGATAAGCCCAATACGTGACATGCACGTCCGTCCACAGAGCAGAGGCTGCAGGGGAATGTCTTGGTTGTGGTGGGTGCTACTGATGGTTCCCGGCTTTTTCTTCGCCATGGTTTTTCCTCCAAGCTGGCCAGTCTATTTTGTTCAAAGGTGGCAGTGGACCGGTGAACTGTACTTCGCCAGCTTTCAGCTTATGATGATCATTGTCGGTGATCGATGACACACGTGGTGAGGGTCTTTTTCAAGGAGTATTTATATCTCTTACGAGGTGCCCCTCTATCACAGTGGCCAGTGGACAGCTCACTATACAGTGCGATCTTTGGCAGAACTTAAGTGCTGGTCACTCCAGTTGATGTTGAGGATTGTGAGGAGGCAGTACTGATGGAAGCGTTCAAGGAGGCGGAGGTGGTGGCTGTAGGTGACCCAGGATTCGGCGCCATATAGGAGGTGGACAGTATGACAGCTCTGTAGACGTTGATCTTTGTACCTCTCATGAGACATGCATTGTACCACACTCATTTATATAGAGTCAGCCGTAGGCGCTGTTTGTCTTGGCCAGTCTGTTGTCTATTTCTTTGTCGATCTTGACATCCGAGGACAGTATGTGAACTGGAGTTCTACATTCAGCTCTGTTTGGTCATTGAAGATGCTTGGTGGCCGGTACTCTTCCATGTGTGCAGGCTGGTGAAGTACGAGGGGATAAGACTGTTCTGTACCACCTGAAAAGCTGGATGTTACGTGCTGTAAGGCAGCTTCTGTGCAGGCAACAAAGGCAGCGTCATCTGCAAAGAGAAGTTCTCTAATAATTTTTTCCAAGGTCTTGGTGTGGGCCTGAAGTCACCTTAAGTTGAATAGGTTGCCATCTTACGAAATCGGTGCTATCTCCGTCATTGAGGTCTTCTGTTGCTTTTTGATCCATCATGCTGATGAAGATTGAGAACAGAGTGGGGGACAAAACGCAATCGTGATTCAAGCCATTTACAATGGTGAATGTTTGTGACAGGTTGTTATTTGTTTCTGACCTGACCAGGCTGGCCTTCATGGTCCAGTTCTGCTCATCGTGTCACGTGTCAGGTGTCAAATGCCTTTTTCGGGTCCACAAATGTGGCGTATAGTCCTTTGTTTTGTTCTCGACATTTCTCCTAAGTCTGTCTCAGAATGAACACCATACCAGTTGTGTTCCTATTAGCTCTAAAGCCACATTGACTCTCTGTAGTATGTTCTTCTGCAATGGTGGGCACCAGTCTGTTCAACAACACTCTAGCAAGGAATTTGATTGCAATTTAGAGTTATCCCAAGGTAGTTTGAACAGTCAGACTTTTTCCCCTTGTTTTGTACATGGTGATGATGACTGCACCTCGGAGGTATTGTGACGTTTCCCTTGCTCCATCAACAATTAAAGAATTCGTGAAGTTTGGTGTGTAACGCTGGGCCTCCATTTTTCCATATATCTGGTGGGATATCGTCTTTTCCTGCAGTCTTTCTAGTCTTAATATGTTATATGGCATTTAAGTCTCTTGCAGTGTCGGTGCTTCATAAAATTTTATCTTTGGTGGCTTTTGTGCGATGCGATCAATAGCTGCCTCCTGGTGTACGTCTAGTGCTAAAGAGGGTGTTGGATTGCTCTTACCAGCGGTTCATGATAGATTCCCTGTAAGTGAGTAGCTCTTGGCCATCTACACTCCATAGTGGGCTCTGTATTTGGAAGGAAGGGTCATACATTGGATTCAATGCTTCATATAACCCCTTGTAGTCACCAGTGTCAGCGTACAGCTGGGTTCTTTCTGTAAGCTTTTGCCACTATTCATTGTATGTCTCAGATCCTGCAAAGGAGGAGCTTGGTACTCTGATAATGTTTTGGCAAGCGGTTCTTGGATTTATTGGTTGTTTTTATCAAACCACAGTCTTTGTTTTTCTTAGTGATGAATCCAAGGATTTATTCTGCGGTTTACAGAATGGCAGTCTTGATGTCATTCCACATCTCATCCGGATGCAGATATTAGGTTCTTCAAGTCTGGACTGCAGGCTCTCTTGAAAACCTGCCTTGACACCAGAGCACAAAAGGTTTTTGACCTGGAGCATTCTTTTCGGGTTACCTCCTTGTTTTCTGTGCCTGTGCTTGAAGTGGAAGTCGAGTTTGCATCTGACAAGACGATATCTGTGTGGCGCTATGCACTGGGAATCATCCTGGTATGAAGGGCATCTTCTGAGTCCCTCTGGCGTACTATGATGTAATCTATTAAGTGCCAGTGTTTTGATCTTGGGTGCATCCAGATCGTTTTCAGGATGTCTTTCTACTGTAATATGGTGTTTGCAATGGTGAGCTGTAATTCTGAGCAACATTCCATAAGCAGGCACCCATTGCCACCCATTTATCCTTTTCAGAAGGATCTGTCTGGAGTGTTGGATCATATACACTGAAGAGTGTGGAATTTTTTGATTCCCTAATGAGAGACGCATGGGCATCATGTGGTCGGTGTGACCAGTGGGAAGGGTTGTTAACTTGGTGGAGATTGATTCCTTGATCATTAACCCTACTCGTTCAGTCTTTTCTTGACCGGTACAGGGTGTACCCAGCGCCGAGTTCTCTCAGACGTCCCTCCTCTGAATGTCAGACTTCGCAAAATGCAGCAATGTCAAAATCAAGGCGAGTTTGTTCGTGTGCGATTAATGCAGAGCGTTTTTCTAGTCAAATCCTGTTGGTTGAGTCTAGCGTTATTTTGATGTTCCAAAAAGCCAGTTTTAGTCTCTTCCCACGAAGTGAGGACGTGTGGGAGCATGCCCTGCTTTTTTGTTATGTTTCAACCGCGTTGAAAGATGCCCGTTGACTGCGGAAGGCCAACTTGGGGTATTGGTGTAAGGAGACGAAATTTGGTTAGACCACGTTTTCTAGGTCCCTTTCCATGTGGAGCAAGCAGTGCTGTCCCTAGATAGTGCTGGTTGGTCACTCAGGCTGCTGCCGTGAGATGGTGTCGTCTCCGAATCAAAACCAGAGGCCAAAGGCCTGGGTCGCGTGCATGTATAATTGGGATTGCGGATTCCAGTTACATCTTTCAGCTGACGTTTTCGCCCCTTTCCCATCGCTGTAGGGCTTGATAGAATTGAACTTAAACAATAGACAGGTCCTTCATGCCTGCGCAATGGAGCTTTTAGTTGGAGTGGAGTCTGCGAAAACTGGTCCCACCTTTTAAATTTGGGGTTAATCTGCCATGGCTCATCAAGCCAGGAAGATTAACACGAGTTCCGCAGGCCGTAGGTTTTATATGAGAGTATCCTTCTCCTAGGTAGATGGCCAACCACGACTGAAGAGATCAGCCTTTCCTGCTATTTCGAACCATAGCCGGTCGGCCGCATCCACTAGTAAATATTGCGCGCCCTGATCCTAAACACTTGGCCGTTGATCTTATAGACCTTCCGTAATAGCCGGTGACTCCCCTATAGAAGTTTATGCGCCTAGTGATGCAGTGTTGACATCACACCCTCAAAGTCGATTGGTCCTTCAGCTGAGGCGGTGTACCGGGGTATGCCGGAAATGATTCCTTCTTGTAGGCAGACGTGAGAGATTTGGGAGATAAATGAAAATCATTGTGTCCGTCCTCTCAGAGAATGCAGCTGTCAGGCATCAAATATACAACAAACAGTGCAAAACTAGTATCTAACTTAGATTAAGCACTTTCGAGAAACACACAGGATTTCTTAAAGTCTATAGTACAGTTCAGTCATTTTCACATAAATGTAAAATAATATACATAATTATACAATTTGCAAAGTATTACCCATTAGCTTCAGTGCAAAATATTTAAATTTTATACTTTTATTACCTCATAAAATTTATGACAAAGTAACTTCAAAATATATTCATAATATCGATATACTACTTTAGAAGAAACTTCAGTGTTAATTCTTAGTATTTCAGCTTTATAAACTTCATCGTCAATTTTTTCCATTGCCATATAAATAGCAAAACGTACGTAACCTATTGACATGTTGATATTTGCCTGTACTGTATTAGTAGAAAGTTCCCCAAATGTAAACAGCGTGTACAAGCGTTTCTTTTGTTGTTTGTTTTCTCAACAATATATAAGTATTTTTCACATTCTATACGATATATTTAATTCCTATGATCAAGGGGTTGATGAATTTACTTATACATGCTTCCCTGTCCAAGTTACATTACCCTATGTCTAGATTGTACTATAAATAACTCAACATCACCAATATCCTGCGATGGCCACACGAAACCAAGCCCGTATTTACAAAGTATATGTCGAACATATGTTTCCAAGACATTTTCTCACGATCATCAAGTGCCCTTGACATAAAGTAACATTTCCTCCGATATATCTAGGAATAAGTAAACAATTACACCAATATCTGATATGATTGTCACCTATCCTATAACGTCCACGTTCATCACGAGCTATCGTCTTTAGCATTTATTAGTTCTGAATTCGCTACGAATTCCAGCAGAAATATCAGAAATGTTTTAAAAACATGAAGTATAATTGTTCTCATTCAGCGATTTTTCTGTATCGATCGTGAATCAAGTTTTGTAATTGCTATGTTTGACTCGTTACGGTGCAACGAAAATAAATAGTTAAAGTTATGCAAGCATATATGATCTACATTACAAAAAGGAGCTTTATTTAATAACGGATTCTAACTGTTACTTTATGGCCTTACCTCCTGGCATGTTCGTAGCCTACAAATGCACGAGACATAGTCACACAGCCCATCACTACTACATCAACCAAAATAGGGTTACATAGTGTACACATGTTGACTTTTATCGCCGTAAGTAATTAACGAGTGATGCTCTATGCCTGTTTTGTGGTCGTTTGTCGCATAATCTTTAAATGCTGCAATTTATGATAATTTGTTTTTCTATTCATAGTGAAGGTTTTATTCACGCTAGCCAGTTTATCAGATGGATTTGTTGTTTGTTTGTCTGTTGGCTTTTTTGTTTTTGTTGTTGTTGGGGTTCTCAATAGATTAAGGAACAAAAATGTAAATATCTTGTATCCTGCACTAATTTCCTCTTTATGTGAAGGAAGGAAGGAGCTCGCTTTCACCATTATTCCCGAGCACGGACGGCTGCCAAAGTTCCGCTGTAGTAGTGGGACTCGCGACAGGTGGGAATGAATAATAATGACTAAATAAAACAAATGCTGTTAGGGGGTGGGGCCTTTGAAGGGAACTTCATAATGCGCCTTGACGTGATTCAACTGAAAGTTTAGACGATGGAAGCGCGCAGAATGAATCTATTCATCCCTGCTGCCTACACCCCACCCCCGTTAGAAATATTCATTGGGTTTTGATGTTTGTGTGCGTAACAAATATCCACGAAATTTATTGCACAACAAAAATAATATTGTATTATTGGGTGTATATATATATATATATATATATATATATACTAACTTCCTGTGAATAAGTTTGAATAAATTACTGAGTACAGCATTTTCCCTGTTCCTTGCAAAAGTTTTAACAGTCTAAAACTTGTTTGATGATAAAAACAATTCAAGATCAGTTACTACTGGCATGAATTATAATCCAAATACCTACAATGAGATTGCTGTACTCAGCAATCTACTTTAATGTGATCGGCTGGTTGCTTTTTAACGACACTTTGAGCAGAGATCGTCTATAGAAAAAAACATAGGAACTAAAAGTTTTAGGAACACTGACTGACCTGGTCTGGTATCATGCGCTCGACCATTGGATTCAGAGCCCAACGTTCTACCAGATGAGCATTCATTTCTACCAAAATTATTCAGCTGCGCGTGAAACATAGATTATTTCATATAAATGACATCACAAACTTCCATGAGTCCAAACCTCTAAAGCCGCCTTAATCCTAATTGCATGTGTGGAGATATTAGTGTTACACTAGGAACACATTGGCTCTAGTCTTGCAAGTTACTTATTTTAGTATCTCATTTACAATAATGGGGATGTGGAAAATAAAGGACAGTTTCTTTGCTCAGACCTACATTCCACCTGATTTTGTTTGATTAACGGTGGAGTATTTTGATTGGCACTGTCTAGAATGTTCTCTTTGATATCTTTCTGTTCAGTATTATAAATAAAGTACTACAATGTATCGACTGCGTAAAGCCCCACTATTAAGTTCGTATTAAACAACGCAACTATAGGGTAACTGAAGCGATTAGTGTTCTTATCAAGACTACAATTAACTAGTTTCTCCGTAACAGAGTTGAAATCCCCTGAATGGCCTCTCAGTGGAAAGAGATGGATGGGACATGCATAGCATGGCGAGACATTGGTGTATTCTTTTTACAGGTAAAATACACATTAGACATCTGTACACTTACTGATTAAACATATTATAACTTGCGCCATGGTTAATGGGATTTTCAAGCTCTTAATGGTCATATGGATCTGCATATTTTTCCAAAAGACTCTGGCCGCTACTAAAATGTGTAAGTACGAACCACTAGCCTATAACGGTTTATTTGGTTTTCATATTTTTTGTAATATTATTTATAATAAGAAACCAAATTTTGTAGGCAAAAGTTTTCTTTCCAAGCACAAAACAGTTTTGCCTTATAAAGTGCTCAAACTTCTTCATCAGTGTAGTTTCATGCTTTTGTGGTTAATATTCAGTTCTAATAAGCAGAGTGTGTAGATGTTAATCCAAGTCAGAGATAACTGATAATCGTTTTTATTTTGTTTTCTTGAGTTGTTTCTTTTGTGGGGGTTAGTGGGTGCGAGGGGATAAGACTGTTCTGTACTACTTTATTTGAGAGAAAAAAAAACTGGTTTGTTTTTTAAATTCCATATTTTAATATTTTCGTATTCTGTATTTTAATAGTATGTTTGATACATCATGGTTTATATTTGTCCGAATCGTTGCATGGCAACCCCAAAATTACATTAGGCCATTTATGTCGTCCCCATGACCAGATTTATGAAAAAGTAACCCCGAATGAGTCTGAGTCATACCAATGACTTATAAAAATGTTATTAACATCTATAAATTATTCATTAATGCTGACGATATGAGCAGAATCAGTTATATTAATTTTGTGTCCAGTATTTCGTTTATTTATTCAAATTTTGTAATACTTCCCTGAAAATACAATGTTCTCAGAAACAACATTCTTGGAAGTAGAGACTTGGAATTGTAGTGAAATTCAAATAAGGATTTATTCTTGGATTGTTTTATTGCGATTCAACAAAAAGACTTTTAGGTCTTCACTAGCACACTGGCACATTAACACGTTCAGTGTTGGACTTATTTTGGAATACCAACAAAGTTTATTCAGAACTTAAATATTTTATAATTTGTGTTAGAAATTCTTGGAATTTTTGGGATTTAACTCGAAATACCGTAAGTTTTTTTTATTTTCTTACATTTTTACTTTGCAATATAGGAAATAAATTGTTTGCGAATTTTCCAAACCTTTTTTGTTTTGGCTCTTTTCTTTTACTTTGTTTGAGACCATAGAGTCGTTACACACACACACACACACACACACACACACACACACACACACATATATATATATATATATATATATATATATATATATATATATATATATATATATATATATATATATATACATATATAACGTAATTAGGCTGTAAAATGAAAATCTCTTGACTTAAATTAGAATACTATTTATAGCAAATGTAAAAGTATAACTGGTTCTCAAGTTATTTCGCCGTTTGTAACATGGTTTTATGTTGAATATTTGACACTCGCAAATGTATTGTAAATTTGTTTCACTCTTTTTTGTTGCATTTGCAAAATGAAAACTCGGAACATTTTTGGGAAAAACTTTTATAAAGCATATATACCTGAGTCATTAATTTTTTTTATAAATATTATCAAATTACGCAACAATATTCCTCTTGCACTTTATATTAAAATTAAACAATAAAATACTCATAGCTTTGGCACGTTATGCACTATCTGTTTTTGTGGCATGCATCGTCTTGCTACTGCACATAGTCATCCTATATTTATTTGCAATATTGCATTCTTTGGGAGAATGTCCCGGCACAATGTACTGCACCCACTTATCGGGTAATGTGTCAAACCAATTTGAAACATAAAAATATTGAAATAATCTCCAGATTTACCTCCGTACCATTTGATCATTCGTAGAAACACTACTGACAAACCAGTTTTTACAAAAAGAAAATGTGTAATATTGCTGATAAACCCTGTTTCGGGGGGGGGGGGGGATGCGAAAGGCTGAGCATGTCATCATGTCTGTTCGCATTTCAATAAAAGGCCGTAAGAAAAGCCATCGTTTGCAGTCTGAAACACGGGAAAATCACGTTAACACCAGTATGTTACTAATAATATAAACCAGTGATAATGACATGTTCACTATTGCTTTATCTAATACAAAATTGATAGAGTATTTGCCAACTTTAGCTTACATGTACAGTTTAAGCAGAGTGCAGTTCTGAGCATTCTTTCGCACAATGCTTCTGGTGAGTAGGATTTTTGCTGTTCTTTTTTAATTATACGTATAACTAAATTTCGTTGACATCGGCTTTTACGACTAATATATTACGAGATGTCAAATCTGAATGTATCATTCTCGCGATTTGTTACGCATTAGATAAAAACAAAAGCAGTATAAAAGAAGAAAAACTATTTCTGAATAATATTCATTTGATCAAAATGGTAACCGTTATAAGCAGCTTGCTTGGAGAATTAGAGACTTTTAAAAGCCATTTATTGTTTAAATATCTTATTATTATTGTAGTCCATCTTTATGTTCAGGAATTAGACTAAATATTGTCTGCTAGTTTGTCCTGCAAGAATGTTGTGCGAAATGTGCTTGGTTGGGCTTTCTACTGGGGGAGAGTGGCTTCCTATGTATGTAAGGCCGTCAATTAAAATGGTCTCTTCCATTAATCGGGCAATGATTAAAGAAGATACAGAGACGGGACATATTTTATTTGATAATGTGGTTATGATAAGATCTTGGACTATGTACTGGCGACGAAGGCGATGCATACCATTTACATAATTTCCTTTTAAAGTCTATGTCAATGTGGTTATGTAGACACATTTACTCAAAATAAATTCAATATTAGCAGTTATTGAAAAATGTAATACTGAAATTGTTTCACCCAAGCTTAGTCTGTCCTTTTTGTTAAGCGCTCTGCACTTGCAAAAACCTTACAGACGAACTTATTGATCGCTATGGACAATTATCATTGCACATCAACTACGGATCTCTGTTTCAGTTTGCTTCGGCAAATATTTTTGTCTGTTTCTTTAAACTTTCTTTTCGAAAAAAATTTAATTTACGACGACGAAGTAACATTTCGGATCATCACATAAGAAGCACGTCGAAAACCCAAGGAATTTGTTCGATGAAATCTTGACTGTTCAGTAATGAATAATGTTAACAATGTATGTATTATTAGTCTCGTTTTGAAAGTTTGAACGTGGCGTGAATAATGTCACATAATCCTTCAAACTGTTATCAATTAATATCACGAAAATGAAAAGTATCTTTAATTTGGATTGACTTGATGAATTGACACATTAACAACTCCGTTTCACGCAATTTGCTACTTCTCAAAACTACTTTGTGGCACTTCTCTGCTGTTTTCGAAGCTTACAGTGCCTTGACATATGTAGCGTCTCGTTTTCGTTTAACTTTCTTTGTTATTAGAAATCGAAATGGGGAGGCGATCCATGATATATATTGTCTTGACAGAAAAGGCATTAGTTGCTGCTCTGAATTAATCTACACGCAAATCGGAATTCCTCGGCCTATTCCAAAGCATACTAGACCCTCCCCTACCCTAGAAAACCCTGTTTTTTATAATCGCCATTTTTGAATGCTCTCAACTCTATAGTTGTTATGTTTAACAGAGTTATTGACGTCACATTGAATAGATGACATGACATATAGAACGGTAACGTAAGCAATAGTTTTGGTTCTTGAAACCGAATGATTTCTTCAGTGTTTTCATTGTTGGTTGCTGAAACGTCGTATCATTTTCAACATCTTATTATGTTCGTAAGCAATAAACTCATTCAGTTTGCAGCGTAAAGAGATGGGGATAACCCCAAGGAATTGACACATTCTACAAAGGTAATTTGTTTACCACTTTACAACATCCTGTGACCTTGTGACCGCGTATAATTGTCAGCCACCATCTTGAAAAAGAAGTGTTAAAATTACGTACTTTATATAGATGATACACCACGACGGTGGGAAAGTAACAAATGATCACAGCAATTCATGGGAAAGGTTCAAAACTAACCGAAATGGGAATGTCGACCCCACTTAGCAATCGACGGCACTGACAAACCAATCCAGTCACAAGTTTTACTAGCATGATACAATGTTCTCCCATGATGCTATGCACAACTAAACAATCTCTCACCATAGCTCCCCCCCCCCCATCCCCCACATAACGGCTAAAAAGAAAACGTACTGCATTGTGGCACTTGTAACAAAAACTCAGTACTTCTTTAATAGACACAGTTGTGACTAATTCAACAAAAAAGCCGGCGACGGCACAACTAGAATAACTGATTTAATGAAATGTCTTTATTGCCAATGCATTTTTGTTTTACTTCCGTCGTCTTGAATTTCTCCATTGGTATTGCCCATAATGAAAAGCCAGGTTCCCAGGCTAGAGGTTTTACTAGTTAAACGTTGGCATGCCAATCCGAGTACCAACGAACTAAGGCAAGCAGTCTGGGTCACTCGACCGTCTTCGTCTTTATCGAAAACATTTTGTTATGTAATTTCCATTGCTTGTTAGTTTTTATTAAAAAAAAACAAATTTTATTACATGGTATGAGTTGTGTAAAATGGTATAGCTCTCTTTGCTCAAAATCAGTAACATAACAGTCATGTAAACAACGTTCTTGTATCTTTCTTGACTGAAGGATTACTATTAGAATTATTATCTTGATCTGAGTAAAGGGCATTGTTCTTTATTATAATTTTAGTAACAAACCCTCTAATTATAACTAAGATTTGTATCTTGTAAACATTTGGAATCTTCTTTCTAAATGAAATTTTCCATTAGGTAATAGTTTCTATTCTTTTCTTTAAGAAAATGCTAATTGTGACCAAAGTCAGGCAGAGGAGTAAAACATCACAAGCAGAACTCAGGCTTATTGTACTGTAATAAATTTGGAGTTGCTAGCCCGAAATAGTTAGCCAGTTAGTAGGAGCAAACATCACAGAGAGGAGTGTTAGTGAATTTGAACCATGCTGGGTTCGTTAGTAGTGATTTTAAGCACAAGCCGAATGACTGTCCCTTTCAGTAACATAGTCCATATTAAAATTCAGCGGTGTATACAAGTATTGTGATTGAAAAGGCAGCATTTATGGTTGGAAATCAGTAAATTATAGAATGGAATCAATAAGTTGGAACTTGGTAGGTGCCGTTTATGTGGCCATAGTGGAAAATGGGCGTATGTATATGAGCGTGATACGCCGGAAATTCTGTGGATTGACTGGCATAGGGTCGCGCAGTTAAATATTTCCCAGTTAGTAAGGGAATACTGGTGTAATTTCTACGGCATGACAAGCTATCGGTACGGAAAACGGATGATAATGAATAAAAACCATGCAAAGGTGCAGTTAATGGACGTTTGGGCAAGTTGTCTCCTCTGGGTCGCCAATTGATTAGAGCAAAGAGTATTAGTTATAGCAGACACGTCTTTCTTTCCATTTTACAACTCAAGTTGTATGGAAGTCTTTGGAAATTTGGGGAAAACTTATGACTTCCAGCCTGACTCGCGCCAGGGTTTTGACACCGCTCGGTCAAGTGAATACCCCTGTGCGTGTAACAATACTTTCCAGTATTTCATTTGGGCTAGAAATATTTATTTAAATGAAGTATTTACTGCGTATACAACGTGTTCAAATAACTTTCATGAAAATGGAGACATAGATTTATAGTAAAATTTAAATGAGGATATATTTTGGAATAATTTTATTTGTGACTATCTATGACCTCACCTGCACATCCATACTTTTAGCGTTGGATTTATGTTGGAATACCACTAAAATTTATTCATTAGGACGTGTTAGTAATTCCTTGATTATTTGGGATTTAATTCGCAAAACTGATTGTTTTAAAATATGCATTTTCACTTTGTATTTTAATCAAATAAATTACTTGTTGAAGTTTACAAAACTTGGTGTTTGCTCTTTGCTGTTCTTTATTTAAAACCATATAGTTGTAACAATGTTAATTCATTTTTGTAAGTAAAGAAAAGTAAGTTTATATATATATATATATATATATATATATATATATATATATATATATATATATATATATATATATATATATATATATATATATATATATATATATATATATATCATTCAGTTAAAATGTTGCAAGAACAATTCAGTTCCCTAGATACCTAAAGTCTTTTGATGTTATGTTAATCATGACGCCATAATCTCAGTGCTATCAAAACTTTAAATATGCATTAGATTTAAATGGATCCGTTTAATACAAACAAACCGCGAGTGAGGTGAACTACGTCCCTAGACCGATAGTTTAAATGGTGTAGCTTGTGGATGTATTTTATACCAACAGACTACATGGAGGACAAATGTGGCAGTATCGTCGATTTGGCGAAGGAAGATACGTCGGCTGCAAGCGTGCAGTTGACAAACAATATCAGCTACAATAACAATCTGGACTGCACGTTTCAGATTCGCGCCCCTACTGGAAAGAGGCTGATGATTAGATTTTTAAGTCTGGATATAGAATGGGGCGCTACGTGCTCGGATGATTACCTCGTCATCTTTGACGGCCAAAGCCAGGATGGGAAAGCAGTCCACGGTAAGCAATTAAAACAAAGTTGTATGTCCTTCGATTATTAATCGCCTGCTATCTGCCATTTTGATTGGCAATCTACGAGTTATCTTGCTTTGTGATAGGTCTAGAATTGTTTGCGCATTTAAGAAAATATTGAGGTAACTATTATACATTTATTATATATTTTGAGAGGAAAATTGAATCATCGGAACTTTCTACATAATGGACGGATTTCAGTTACATTGTATTTGCAAGCACACATTACAATCAAGCTGCTAATTATATCGGAGTGCTTTGGCAGTAGTGGTGCTGATGCATTATCTTGTTTGATTTCCTGAAAAATATTTATTTCTATCCGGGTTAACTAACCACATCATATGTTAAGCGATCCGAAAAATAAATTATCTACAGCATAAGCTTCAGTGTTTTACTATGATTGTGTGGAATATTTCTCTTTCTGTTTAGATACTCAATGCGACGCAAAGCTCAGGCAGCCTTTTATTTTCTAGGGCTGCAAAGACGAATATGCGGCTATGTGGCCCCGAGAAATACATATACAGCTTCTGGTGAGATTGTTACATTAAAATTTCGAAGTAACGCTTATCTTCCCGATGAAGGCTTTCATATCCTGTTAACAGCCTACAGAACAAGTAAGTATGGGTTATATCCAATCGATATCTTGTTAACATCCTACATAGCAAGTAAGTATGGATTATATCCAATCGATATTTTGTTCACATCCTACATAGCAAGTAAGTATGGGTTATATCCAATCGATATCTTGTTAACATCCTACATAGCAAGTAAGTATGGGTTATATCCAATCGATATCTTGTTAACATCCTACATAGCAAGTAAGTTTGGGTTATATCCAATCGATATCTTGTTAACATCCTACATAGCAAGTAAGTTTGGGTTATATCCAATCGATATCTTGTTAACATTCTACATAGCAAGTAAGTATAGGTTATATCCAATCGATATCTTGTTAACATCCTACATAGCAAGTAAGTATGAGTTATATCTCATTCATATCCTGTTTACAACCTACAGATCAGGTAAGTATGGTTTATATCCCATCCATAACCTGTCTGGACTCAGATCACAATTCTTATATAGGCTGTACATTTATTTCTTAGTACTATACTTTCCACTTGCCCAAACTCTACTAAACACTATGTTAATCTAAAATGCTTTGAGAGATGACATCACGATGAAGTACTTCCCATAGGATATAGGCATTATTTTGAGAGGCTAGACAGTAGACAAAGCACCGTGCAATGGGTCACAGGTTTCACGTCCGATCAATATCAATGCTTCGTTTCTCACTGTGTGCTGTCGCCGAAATACATACATTCTAAAGAATAAACAATTACCTTGAAATGAAAACGAAGAATTTATAAATCTACCTCTTGTAATACCACCAAATGAATACAAATGCTCTAAAATAGACTGGGGTTACATTCGCGGATACTGAACCAGAATAATAATTTTGATCTGAGTCATTTCTGGCAAAATGTTTTGGCCAATTTCCGTCAAACTTTTTATTTGCATGACACTCCTATTTCAACTTGACACACGAAGTGTTTTTGAATTTCACAGCAAAATAGGCGTGTGACAGCTGTCAAAGAGTGTTTACTGTATCTTCTTTAAATATAGGAGTGTTTCAACGCAATAAAAAAAATCCTAATTGTAATACAGGATGCGGCCTGTCTGAAACAAAACTGAAGTATAAAGACATCGATAAATTAAAATTGAAAAGAAATTTAAATAAACATTTGAATTTAGATAACTAAAATTTAACGTAAAATATAAAATTTTCGAAAAAAAAGCGTTAAATTGGAACTGACAAATATTAGACAGCAAAGTGGACTAATGAATGGCATTCAACGCTAGTAGTAGGTTGGTCTGTACAACCTATAGTATTTTGTCCAGGGAGAGTGAAACAAGATAGCTTGCAGTGATTTTTGCAGCGAATTGCAGTAAGCCTGTTCGAATGCATATAGGTCTTGTTATGGTTATATGGTCTTAAAATGAGTAACAGAAAAAAAGCGAAAGTCACTATGTTTTATAAATTTAACAACTAATTTATTTCCCAGGAATACAAAGTGAAAATTTAAAAAGAACTTACAATATTTTGAATTAAATCACAATTGGTCCTAAAAGTTGCTTCACAAGTCCAAATAAAGTTCCAATTGAATTCCAGTGGTATTCAAAATACATTCCAATATCGAATCTGTTGATGTGCCTGTAGTCTCCATTGTGCTCATGTGCCATGGCCCGAATTGTTTCGATGTGCTCTTTCGACTATTTGATGCATCACAATAATATATTCCAAAAAGGTCATTGACAGAATTCACATTAAATCCAAATTAATGTTTTAGTCCAAGAATATTATTGAGCACTTTGTAATTCCAGAGAATAATTATAAATAAATAAATCAACCCAAATTAAGACCTGAACGCAACAATAAGCTGACTCTGCTTCAAATACTAAGGCAAGAATGAACAATCCTGATGCAAACAAGATTAGATACCCCTCTACTTGATCTAGATCGCAATTGCCATTTTTTTTAGTAATACTCTGTCATTGTATGAGAAATGAAAATTCTGGAAGATTCAATAGTTAGAATTAAGACTGTATCTTAAAGTCGAAACGAAGAAAACATGTTTATAATTAATAATGATATGAATACTATTAGCTATGTATTATGTTGTTTCCAGAAACAATGTCACTTGTCAGTACACCATTAGCTTTATTTTGGACGAAGGTCAATTATAAAATACAGATTTACACAACATATAATCATTAAGAAAAGATAACAAACGAATCAAAATATGTGTATCAAATTAATAACAATTGCTTGTTCGATACCTATTATGTCAGGTACTCGGCCAATCGTTAGCATAAATAAAAGCGCACTCAGTTTCCCAAATTTGATGGGATCAGGTGCTATATATCAGTATGGTAGTATGAACTAATCTTTATAAATTATGGTAGGTACGTTGGACATGTCTAAATGAAACCTTGGTTTCACCTTATGACTATTTGAGAGATTCCAAAATAATCCACATTTTTTCCACCTTGTTTCAGATACCAGGCTTAGCCTAGAACTATATAACGTGTTTCATTTAATCTTAAAGCGAGATGAAGGTAAATTAAATTAAAATATGCTGCAAATGGAGATTTCATGTTGACATTAATGGTGGAAGAACGTGAAAAATTCGATTAAACTTGACATAGTGACACTCAAAATATAAAGTAATGGGCATATATTAAAGATGACTATACATCTCAAAATATGAGTTTCTAGAAGTATGCTGATTAGATTATGTTCGTTCATTTACTGGCAAAATAACTAATAAGGTACTCTAGCTGTGATAAAGTTAAGGCATTGCGAAGATTGGTGAACTTTGATCATTGCAACAATCAATTTAATTAAACCAGTATAATGTGCAGTTAAATGACAATGAAGTATATTAAAGGATATTGCCATAAGTAAATTTATTTATTATGAAATTAAAAATTTTGGATATATCAAGCGAATACAGTCTCATTGCCTCATTGATCAATTATAGGTACCAAGCCATCCTATGGAAGCAACTAAACATGAACTTTTGATCCTCACAACTTGTAAGGAAGGATGGACATTGGCCTATTTTGAACATGTGAAATGTAATTGTTCATATCAACAGTGCAAGTATAATTCAAATAAGCCTGTTACCCGCACAGGGGCATCATTTGACCGAGCGGTGTCAGACCCTGGGGCGAATCCCGCTGGAATTCATATGTTTTCGCCAAATTTCCAAAGACTTCCATACAATTTGAGTTTTAAATTGGAAGGTCAGACGTGTCTGCTTTATATACTAAATTTTGCTCTAATCAATTTGAGACCACAGATAAAACAACTTGCCCAAAAGTCCATCAACCGCATATTTTTGCATGGTTTTTCTTCACCAACATCAGATTCCCGTACCGCCAGCCGGTTATACCATAGAAAATACACTAGTATCCCCTTTCTCACTGGGAGCTATTTAACTCCGCCACCCTAGGCCAGTCAAAGTACACTCTTACCGGCGTATTACGCTAATATAACTACACCTATTTTCCAATATGGACACATAAACGGTATCTACCAAGTTCCTACTTATTGATTCCATTGTGTAATTTACTGGTTTCCTACCATAAATACTGCCACCTCAGCCACACCACTATTGTACAACACTAGATTTTAATGTGGACTATCACAGGGGCAGTAATTCAGTTTGGACCTAAATTCACTACTAGCAAAACATGGCATCGTTCAAACTCACTAACACTCGACTCCGTGACGTTTGCTCCTAATAATTGGCTTAGTATTTCGGGCTAGGAATATTTCCATGGCGCTGAATCCCAATAATCACACAAATAAATCTGAGAATTGCTTAAAACGGGGCGCTATCAAATGCGCATACTCCAAATTTATTACAATCCCTTTGAAGATTTTGTGAATGTTTAAGAGTACTGTATGACATCACTGAATTTTATTAAATTGTTTTTATATTTTAGTTTAATTGCAAAGTTCTAATTTTAATTCAATATACCCAAGAAATGTATTGCTACTAGGTCTAATAATAAACATAATCTAACATTTTAAACTTTATGGATATGACAATGACATCACTCAGATCACATAATCTACCATTTTAAACTCTAAGGTTATGACACTGACATCATTCAGATCACATAATCTCCCATTTTAAACTTTATGGATATGATACTGACATGACTCAGATCACATAATCCACCGTTTTAAACTTTATGGATATGACAATGACATCACTCAGATCACATGAATCTCCCATTTTAAACTCTAAGGTTATGACACTGACATCATTCAGATCACATAATCTCCCATTTTAAACTTTATGGATATGATACTGACATGACTCAGATCACATAATCTCCCATTTTAAACTTTATGGATATGACAATGACATCACTCAGATCACATAATCTCCTATTTTAAACTTTATATCTATGACAATGACATGACTCAGATCACATAATCTACCATTTTAAACTTTATGGATATGACACTGAAATCACTCAGATCACATAATCTACCTTTTAAACTTAATGTATATGACACTGACATCACTCAGATCACATAATCTACCTTTTAAACTTTATGTATGTGACAATGACATCACTCAGATCACATAATCTACTGTTTTAAACTCTATGGATATGATACTGACATGACTCAGATCACAATTGCTATTCCTGTTCGATGTCTACATATATATTTGTACTGAACTTATCGCGGTGTCTAAATTCTAATAAAACATATGTTAATATAAACAACCTTCAAAGATAAATTCACGATGAAGTCCTGGTCATAGGTTATAAACATTTTTGTAGAGGCGTGGCTGTAAACAAGCCACCGTGCCATGCGTCAGAGATTTCATTTCAGGATCAGTGTCAATGCATCATTAGTCATAGCGCAATGTCGACGAAATACATACAGATAAACAGACAACAACACAATAAAGCTCAAATTCTAAATAATAATTAATTATATTTAAATCAGTACCAAGAATGTTGAAAATCTAACTCTTGTCTCACTACCAAAATTAGAGAGATAAAATACTCTAGGATAGACTACATTCGTGGGCACAGAACCGGAAGTAATAATTGTGACCTGAGTCCAACCTACTAATCCATTCAGAACTATCTCTACTTTTGAAGCATGATTCAAATATACTTCAGATGTATGTCAGCGCAGTAATTTACCGGAAAGTCTATACGTTTTGTTTGCAGGAAATATCTCTGTGGAAACCCAATATATTCGAGCCACCATGGCTATTTGAACAATTACACGGAGTTTGTTTTAAAATCTGTTCACAAGGAAATTCCATTATAATAGTAATCTAGAATTACAAATGTTCGTTCTTTAGGAAATGTGTGTACCAATATTTGGCAAGTTCATTTTTTAACACATAACAAAGGCACATGCGTATATGCATTTAATTGCGGCAAAACGTTCCGTTGAAAACAAAATGACCAATTTTCCTTTTATAGGTCGTCATTTGTTTTCTTTTTTATTTTTGCAAGTTTTATATTTAAATCTAAAGATATTTTTTATACTGGTATTTGTATAAAAATGAAGATCTTTTCCGTTTGATATTTTTCTAAATTTGCATATAGATACATTAAAGGGCTTGACAAAAGCTTTATATTCCAGGGAACAAAACTTAAGAACGGTCTGTTTTGTTTTTGAGTTACGTTTTTAATTTCGAAATAAAAAGTTTGCGAAATAGTTCAGTTAAAACGAAGACACAGAAATTTACATAAAAGAGTAGACGTATTACATTATGTGTAAAGTTGTTGGTTGCCTGCAATCCCGTGTGTGTGTGTATGTATGTGCGCAATTACAATGCTACAAGCTAAGCTATTTCAACAAAAAAAATACAAAAGGCAAACAAAGGTAAATCTTAAAATACAAAGACATTTTTTTAATACAAACTGCACTCATTTAAAAGTCTAGATTCTTCTCATGTGAAACACCACTAAGATATACATCCCACGTCAAAACACTTCCACGATATGCATCCCACGTCAAAATACCTCCACGATACGCATCCCAAGTCAAAGCACCGTATCGACACGCATCCCACGTCGCAACACTTCCACGATACGCATCCCAAGTCAAAACACATCTACGATACGCATGCCAAGTCGAAAAGGGATGATTTCATCAATTGCACCTGACGATACACAGATGGAGGGAGCGCATCCGAAGTATTCTATATACCCAATACCACAATGCGGACGGAGATGTGTGGTTTAGGAGACACACAGTATAAAACAAAAAGAGAATAAAGATGGAGTAAACATTAAGAAATCAGAATGTGTATTGTGCCTCTCTCTCTCTCTCTCTCTCTCTCTCTCTCTCTCTCTCTCTCTCTCTCTCTCTCTCTCTCTCTCTCTCTCTCTCTCTCTCTGCCCGCTTGCCTGGCAAAACCTCACTGAACAGATTCACCACCTCTCTATCCACACACGTGGAACAGAGAGACACATAGAAGGACAGACGGATAAACAGACCGGAAGAGAAATGATGTAAAGAAAATATACGTATCAGCTTAATATCGAGTCAGTATCATTCATTGTGCTTTTATTTAGGTAATTCTTTGTTTTTCAGCTGACACGGGCTGTTACATGAACGAATATCAGTGCCGGGCAAGTTTAAGATGCATTGAAAAGAATCTAAAATATGACCAGTACGATAACTGCGGGGACGGAAGTGACGAATGTTGGATTGCTTCCGGTGCCATAATTGGAGGTATTGTTGGGGCAGCAGTTGCTGTGTGTCTGTTGACGGGTCTCGTGATCTATTGCTGTTGTAAGAGAGCAAAGAAGCCTGTTTTGGAAAAGGTGATATTACACACCCACCCACCCACCCCACACAATATTTGCCTCTAACTTTAAAAGAAATAACCAAATATATATGAATTAATTTTAAATTGTGCTTAACTATCTTTACAATGTCTAAAAAATATGAGAATAACGAAGGTATCGACGAATGTCAGTCAACATCGTCTTGCGTACCGATACAAGAGACCGTTGACCAATAATGTGACTGGACAAGGTATGAGAAATCATGTGACTAGACGGTAAATCTATCTCGGGAAAGTGCTTTTTATTATGATGGTGTCTATAAAGACAGATATTGGTACAGGCCATATAAAACGTGCTTATGACGTTTCACAAGCATATCCCCTCACAATTATGCTGACAACGCACGACGCGCATACAGGACAGTTATGTTTCTATTCATCAATAACTAATTTGATAATAAATTGACAATTTTACGCACATTAGATTCATTCCCAAGTCTGAAATCTTATCTTAAATAAAATGTTGAAGAAAATATATAATTGCCTTAATCTAGCTAAAACTTTTTTCACAGATCGAAAAACAATTTTTTTTTTTTTACCTCAACATATATTGGATCATAACGTCTCAGTAAACGAAATTTCAGTAAATATGCCAATACGGTCGGTGGTCCATGGATATCATACAGTTATCATATGACTAATACACTACGATACGTTAACATTTCAACTCGAGATCCATCATTTGGGCTCTTCCGTCTTGCGGACAGCTAATCAAATATCAGCATACAAGATGATGCGGATGTTGACATCCCGGATTCGCGCCTTGCTAGCTAAGATTCCAATGTGTTAACCCTATCTACACCTTGACGAATCGATCAGATAATTCGGTGAATTTCACTGAATGCGGCGGCAAGTAACCGCATCCAATCATTATCAAGTTGTTTAAATTTGAACACTGTTTCTACATGAATGATACAAAGGGAAAACACAACTGGAATGGACTGATAAGCAGGCTATTTTCCACTGCCGATCCGAGTTTTTCAATACATGAATATTATTGAAAAAATAGAAAAAGGTTACAATCATCATCATCATCGAGAATATTGCCAAATGTTGGATGCTTGCAATATATTTTTTTCTTCTGAATTCAGACAGAAAACTCGATATGATATTAAAGATAATTTCACCGTTTCTTCCTTTATATGTCTTAGCTGCAGCTGCTGCTGATTATAAGGAAAGCATATAGTTGGTATTTTGTATTTCTCCATCAAAAATTTCGTTCATGTATCTCCAGGAACTACTTGTAATTGTTCACGTACAAAACCACGTTGAGAAGAAGTTTAATCTAATCTGAATATTGCAGGTCTAGCGTAGATCTTACCACGCTGGAAAATTATACGTGTCGTCACACTCCAAATAGGATCAGTCACTCTTTTTCTTACCGCCTTCAAGTTCACCGGGTTCGTATAAATATATTACGGTAACATTGCCTAATACTGGTTGTTTCGAAAATTCTTGTTGTTGTATTGGTGTCTGTGTTTTTGTGATCGCATTAACGGGTTCCATAAACATTGTACGAGTAATTTCAGTATTTAATGCAGCTATCATACTTGGTAATCTTGCAACCCATTCACGGGATCTCATGTATTTTTGAACTTTGTTCATGGATATTTTATTTGCATATTGATATCCAAATATCTTCACAGCAGGTGTTCCATTAAATCGTTCAACGATTGCATGTTTACGATGAATTGCGGTATGTCATCGTCTGTTTTTGACGTTATGTTTTTTTTCATTAGAGATGATACGTTACCAAGAAATTCTTTACCCAGATCAACCTGTTGCAAATGAGGCTATCGCAAGGGTCCTCGTTGATAAATTCGTTCAAAAGCAGATGAAAGTTCAACAGCTGTTTTAGTTGACAATGGTTCTGCTTCTTTATATATACTTGCAACGTCAACACAGTTAACGCATATTTGTATGTGTATTGAATGCTACCAATATTAACAGTATCGTGAGGCAAAAACAAAATATCAGCCTGACGTACTTCATTAGGAATGCTGACATCAAAATATGCGTACTGCATTTGTTTAGGTGGTGTTAGATACATGTGCCATATTGTCTGTCGTGCTAACCGATTTGCAGCAACAGAACATTTGCTGCATCAGCGAGTTTACTACTCACTGCTTTACACTTCCGACATCCTCCTGGGCTATACTAAATCGATTTCATTATAATAATAATCGATTGATTAATTACCATTGCTTTTCACTAGTTTACCTTTGATCGGGGATCTTAC
This sequence comes from Unio delphinus, assembly GCA_029339505.1. Classification (NCBI taxonomy): domain Eukaryota; kingdom Metazoa; phylum Mollusca; class Bivalvia; order Unionida; family Unionidae; genus Unio; species Unio delphinus. The sequence continues at coordinate 12,763,440 of JAQISU010001235.1, forward strand.
TAACCAATTAGCTAATTCGCTAAAAGATTTAATTTTTTATGGAATTTAACGAATGAATTACCTTCACTTCTGCAATATGTCTTGTTGAAAATCATTTTTTTATATGCTACATCATGAACTTGACATGCCTGATCAATGGCAGTTATTGAATAATATCCAGGTTTTGGTTGATCTCACTCGTCAAGATGTTTTTCTTATGGGTATTTAGCCCATGGAGTTCCTGATAATTTTCCTAATGAAAAGAGCGATATCACCACCTGATTTTTTTAAAAATTGTCAAGAGAGATAAATTTGTATTTTGTGTTCCACATTGAACACATTTACATGTAAGTGCACGCTTTTTAGTTTTTGTTCTAATTGTTGTTAATCCATTTGTTAGGGTGGATGCTCTGCATCGAACATTATATAAATCCACATTATTTGTTATATTTGTACACACGAATGTCACTGATTTCTCAGCGATACGAAAACTAGAACCTGTCAAACATCGTCAAGCGCTACCAAATTCTATCAGAGTAATTATCATAGGTCCATCTGAGTCTGGTAAGACGCAAATAATTCTTAATTTAATAATGAGATGGCTCAAGTGGGATGAGTTATATTTGGAAGCTCCGTCTTTTGATGATCAGAGATGTTATGATGTGCTTAAAGATTTTAATGAAAACGCAAAATTATTGACTGAAAACGGTAAAGATATTATTAATTTTATCGCAAATATTCATGAAGCCCCATCTGTAGATAATTTTGACGGTTTTGTTAATAATTTAGTTGTTTATGATGATGTAATGCTGGACAAACAATCAAATCCGGCAATAATATTTTCTCGAGGAAGGCATACAAATACTGACATCATCTAAGTTGCTCAGCGATATACACAAATACCTAACGTGATCAGAGATAACTGTTATATTTGAGCTGTATTTAATGGAAATTAAATTTGCGAAATATTCATCAGACTTGGTGTTCAGAGGATATGGATATAATTAAGTTTAGCAACTTTGTTCACGTGCGCAAGCTACCCCACACAAATTTATGACGATAAATCTACATGATCATAGGTCGCGATATCGTGTAGGTATTGATAAAATCTTCGGTTCAGAAATAGCAGATAGTGTGATATAAAAATGATTTAATTACCCAAACTTAAAGAGCAGCATAAAGGGCGAGACCTCAATGAAGTATCTTAACAAGGCTAGTATAATCGTGACCTGTTTCGACCAGGGAAGTTTTTATTTTCAAAATGGAGCACATTATTTTACCTTCAGATTGGCAAATGACTATTCTATATCGAGGTCTGTTTGCTCTGTTTGCTGCTAAACTACAGATATAAATATTGTCTACTTCAGTAATATGTATGCACATTTACAATGTTACCTGAATAAGAATAATACATATCACTTTTAATAAACATATGGTTTAGCTGAAACATGTTATTTTGCCAAATAATGCATGTTATCAGAGCTTAACAGGTCATCATGTCACGTGATTTGGAGGCAGAGCGATCTATATCATCTCGCATAAGGTCAGTTGTGTATGAGAAGTGTAATGACAATACACAGGAATGACCGTGAATTGGTCAGGATTGGTCCAGTTCTTATTTTAAAAGAGCATTAGAACTAAAAGAAATTGTAAGAGTAATCCTAGTACCAATTCATCGTCGTCTCATTCGTCGCCATCATCATCATCATCGTCATCGTTGTTGATGCGAATTGGTCCTTTCACTATTGTTGCAGAAAATAAATGGGAAACAAAATTTTATTGTAAAAGTAATATTAATGCAGAGTCGGGCACTCCACTGTATTCTGTCCAAGAAAGTGTATTGTAGTATTTATTTTAAAAACTCGAACTTTCCTTAATATTTTTCATTTTTCAAAAAGAGATTTAGTAAATCGTACGGACACTGGGAATCAAGCTCTAACAAAATACTTAATTCTTTTGACAATCTCAAATCAGGTGACGTCAACATCTGTTGCCAGGCTGCTTCAGAATTGCTGATATTTGACTGGTTCTCCACTAGAAAGAAGAGCCCTTTGGATCTCGATTTGTAATAATAAAAGAGATTACAGAAAAGGGTCTAATCCTTGTTATAGTATCATACTAGTGGCTACATGGGATTGATTGGGACCAATGATCCCTCTAAGCTGCGCGCGTGCGCGCGCGCGCAGCTGCTCCGACATCCCCGCGCAGCTGAATTGTCAATCCAACATTAAAGTTTGCTCGTCTTCGTAATGCTTGCACAATGCAGCGAGCATTGCGCGCACATTTACAATTCGCTTAGAGGGAACGTTGATTGGGATGATAGTAAAAAAATTAGCTGTTTAAAGGTTATTCTAAGGGTGTTGTCCCAAACTTTATATGTATGATCTGGGCAGAGCATGTCCTTGAAAACATTTCTACAAAGTTTCATTAAAATTAATCCAGTAGTTTCCAATCAGGTTCCTAGGAAAGCAACAAAAGTATATTTGATAGAACATCTAAGAAACGTTCCACAAACATGATTTAAAAAATTGACTAAACAGTTTTGAAGATCCTTAATCAAGATGTACAAATGACCGACAATGGACAATGTGTGTACAGATTTAGGGACATACTCCTTGTTCAAAAGGGATTGTTTAGTTAAAATGTCGTTATCTGCGGTCCATTTTCTTTACTCTTGAGTTTAAAATTCAGTTTCATCACTCCTTTCATCTGTCATCTTTTGGACAACACGCACGCACGCACGCACGCACGCACGCACGCACACACACACACACACACACACACACACACACACACACACACACACACATACATACATACATACATACATACATACATACATACATACATACATACATACATACATACATACATACATACATGTAATTGATTGATGTATAATCGGATCTCAACAACGTATGTTTTAGCACCTGTTTCATAAATAGATATAAGTGATAACCCGCACTGTGATTATTAAAGAAAGTGAAGGTTTGAAAATTTTATTATAAATAAGCATCCATCTGTACTATTGTTATAAGCATCCATCTGTACTATTGTTATAAGCATCCATCTGTACTATTGTTATAAGCATCCATCTGTACTATTGTTATAAGCATCCATCTGTACTATTGTTACGGTTACGCCGTCAATGCAATGCCAAAAATTAATTTCATCTCATGAAAAGTTAATTAAAGAGTTGTCTTTTTCTTCTATTCGGTGTTACGTGCTTAGGCTCGAATAAACAGCAACATAGAAAAAGTGAAAATAGCAAGCTTGTAAAAACTTAATAAACAATTTATTGAGCACAAATATTTTCCAGAAAAGAAACATATACTTATGGTTTTAAGAATCAATTCCAAAATTAATCCAAAAATAATTAAAAATGTTATCCACTAGAGAAATTGCAAAAGGCCTGGTAATAAAATGTCCAAATAATTCCAAGTTCGAATCCCAGCGAAGGATAAAATATTGAAGACGATGTCACTTGATGAAGTCAGTTCATGGTAATAAATTCTATGAGCATAGTTCTTTTCCAGATAAAAAACAAAATATTTCCTCTTGATCCAAACGAATTGAAATAATTTCCAATACAAGGTAATTTAAAATAACTCAAAACAACACAACTTAGTATTCTAACAGCCCAAATTCTACTCAATAGTTCGCTCCAAAACATAATTTATATACCTGTTTTTACGTAAACAAGAAAGGAGTCATGTGATCTTCTAGAATCTTTTAGAACAATTGTGCGCTCAAAAACTCACGTACCCACCGTATGACCCAACTAAAATAGAAAGATGTTTATACAAAGCTCCACAATGTCCTTGGAACCAACCAATCATTTTAAAAGCTTGTTTACAACTCTGAAGCCAGGTCAGAAATGAGGTCAACACCTGGTGTTTATTTTGTAAAGTACAGGTCATCTCCCAATGAATAAATCTTAAACTTAAAATGTCAAATTCGAATCCGACAAACAAACAATAAAAATAAACATAAATGACATCAAATATACGTAACATCGGATTTGATCAGCAGTTTTGCTTAATGTTAATAACTATCAATGTACTGCAGTTCGTGTTGTCATTTTTATGCAATATGTCTTAGTAACTATTTTAAAAACACGTAGGTACATTTAGAGTTCTCTCAAATTAATGACTAATGGGTATATACACCTAAAAATGGCATGCATAGATAAGAAGGTAATTAATATACCACACTTTGTCTAACGAATACTCTTTTCTACTCCTCTGTCTTGTAATCTAGTGTTTTGTGTTGTTCTTTCTTTTTCTCAAAGTCAATCTAAAGAATGACTAATGAATGTTTAGAAGCTAATTAGGTCTGATGAAAATATAATCTTTGCCGTCTCCATATGGTAATACTGCAGTTAATTTCCTTCGTGTATGCTTCTTTATTAATTCCTAAAACCACAGACAAACTAGAATAAAAGGAGAAAAAGAAACTTAATTTTTCAAGCATCTATATTTATATGTAAGCTTTCGAATATTTTATGAATAAACATTACCAAGAACAAAAACAACATAAGTACTAGCACCACCAACACTACATTATTATTATTATTATTATTATTATTATTATTATTATTATTATTATTATTATTATTATTGTTGTTGTTGTTATTATTGTTATTATTATATACTTTTGTTGTTTGTAAGGAACGGTCCATTGTCTATTATATGATATTTAGATGGAAAATGAGAAGCTTTTTGAGCAGGAATAAACAGGTAAAAATTTTTTATAATCATACTGTTGTATTTATTATTATTATTATTATTATTATTATTATTATTTTTTTTTTTATTATTATTATTATTATTATTATTATTATTATTATTATTATTATTATTATTATTTCCATTATTATTAGTTGTAGTAGTATTAGTATTAGTATTAGTATTAGTAGTATTAGTATTCGTAGTAGTCGTAGTAGTAGTGATGTTTTTGTTGCTGTTGTTGATGTTAAGATATATATAGGTACAGAATGCATATTCTGTCGGAGTTAAAATAATGTAATTTCTCTATAACAGCAATGGCGCATCCCTGATATTTGCGGTAAAAGTATATTAAACAGTTTTAGATATCGTAAAATTTATTTAAAAAATCTTTAGTAGGCTTAATAATGATAAGTACATGAATAATGATGATAATGATTAATGAAGCAATAATCATTACTTATTCCTATTATTATTATTATTATTATTATTATTATTATTATTATTATTATTATTATTATTATTATTGCTTTATTAAGAATTGGTCCTTTTTATATCAATTCATAGATGAGAAATAAGGTTTCGGAAGATTCACGTCCATTTTATTTGCCCTCGTCCTCGTCCTCATCACCATCACTATCGTTGTCATCGTCATCATTAATCGTCATCACAATTATCATAATTCCTACTATCACTGTTATTGTTGAAAATTGGCATTTTAGTTATTACAAGAGATATATTAGCATTGTCAAAGAAAAGATTTTGAAATCATTATCTATTTCAAAATAATATCCACCACTTGAGGAACTCGATGATTTATCAATATTTGTTTTGTCATAACGCCTTACAAAGACTTAAGGGAGATTACAAGAATCACGCGATATCTAACCATGTGTATTTGTTGATAATCTCAAATCACATGATTCCTGCATTTGTTGTCAATCTGCTTCAGGGATGTTGAAACTTGATGAACTCTCCGTTAGATGCAAGATCCAAACTGGAGGATCTGGACATGTAAACCATGCATCGATGAGGGTGTGTGCGGTCGAATAAAACCTCACAGAATGTTATAATGGTGTCATCTTAATGTTTTTGTAGGGTTTAACGCCATTTTTCAGCACATTTTTTATAGGCTATACATGGCGGCCATTATTAATGGTGGAGGAAGAACCCAGGGGAAAAAAAACCCAGAAAGAACCACCGACCCACGAGAAGCTACTGGCAAGCTTTCTCACATATTCACATTGTCCGAATCTGAGACTCGAACCCACGCAGACAGGTGAGATAGCAGTGTTTCGTAACGGAAAGCGCTTTAGACCACTCGGCCACTCGGGGCCCCCTCATCTTAATGTTAACTTAATACATGCTAAAAATGAATGGACTGATATGTATGCTAATGCGCTATGATCGTTAATTTCGAGCTAAACAAACACTGTATATGCTTAATATAAAGCTAGTGAAGAAAAGAAAAACACAATTTATACGTTAGATTTATCCTAACTCTCCAAAGAGAATAACATATCACTATAACGACCATCATAATAAAATTACGTTATCAAGACAGATTTATTGATCTAACTAGAAGCTTGTCAGAGAACAATGCAGCCTGTATGTCATCAAGCCAAATGTCGCTGTATAACCTATACTAATTCAAATCACAATAACGTCAAAACTATTCAATTATTTCATGAATTATTCATTATACATTAAACAATTAACGTTAATTCACGTGGAGTAAACATGTAATTCTTTAATTTTATATTGTATCATATGCTAATGAGAAGGTGTGGTTGCGATGGCAATATGTTAATTTAATGATTCAGCTCAGCTGACTAAAGGTCAATAAAAAGATAAACATGCCGACGATACAAATACTTAATTATTAATGCAAAATAAGTAAGTAGTATTGTGGTCACATTATTAAGCTCCAATTCCTACCACTTGCCGTATTTTTAGGATAGTATGATCATGAATCACATTAATTTGCTTACATTGTGTCATATTATTGCTGCTCAATACACCTAACTTTATTTTAGTTCTTAACTGTTGACAGCCAGTTCTAATAATTGTGTTGTTGTTTCGCTGTGCACTGTTTTGAGAGAACATTGTGACATCTCATTATAAGATGGTCTTATGTATTACACGGGACACTTCATCTCATTATAGCATGGTCTTATATATTATACTGGACACTTCATCTCATTATAACATGGTCTTATATATTACACGGGACAACCGCTCCGGTGGCCTAGTGGTTAGAAATCCGCCGCGGGAGCGGGAGGTCGTGGGTTTAATCCTCGGCCGAGTCACACCAAAGACTTACAAAAATGGTACTAACAGCTGCCTCGCTTGGCGCTCAGCATTAAAAGGTTAGTGTTAGGACTGGTCGGCCTGGTGTCAGGATAATGTGACTGGGTGGGACATCATGCTGCATGTCTGCGGCATGATGCCTCAATGCTAGACATCACTATAAACTGCCTCACTGCATATATTGTAGCGATATGACTGAAAAATTGTTAAAGCGACGTTAAAAATTCTAATCAAACAATCAAACAAACAATTACACGGGACACTTCATCTCCTTATAAGATGGTATTGTGTATTACACGGAACACTTTGTCTCATTACAAGATGATCTTATGTATTACACTGGACACTTCATCTCATTATAAAATTATCTTGTGTATTACACGGGACACTTCATCTCATTATAAGATTATCGTGTGTATTACACGGGATACTTCATCTCATTATAAGATTATCTTGTGTATTACACGAGACACTTTGTCTCATTACAAGATGGTCTTATGTATTACACGGGACACTTAATGTTCGCTTGAGTAGCGTTATAAAAGACTGAGCATTTATTCTTGCAAATTAATGGGCATCGGTCGACTTTGTTCCACATCGACCACTGACAGATAAAACTAACCAAAACAGTGTTTACGCTCCATTATCTGATTCGATGCAGCGAGGCAAACTGTCCCAATAGTATTTTCCGTTAGATTTACATTTGTTTGGAATATATGTAACGGTCTACACAGACAGCGACACGTGTCCGATTTAGCCTTTTCACGATCAAATTAAGTTTTCTTTATAGTCAAGACATGTGGACACCAGTTAAGTGACCATATTAAACACCGAAAAGTTCACTCCACGGGCTATTTCATTGGTTAATTAATTTTGCTTACTATGGGCAATAACTCTTTCTTCTGCATGAAACGTACTTATTGAAAATACTGTTTTGGTTACCTGCCTGTTTTAATCATCAGTGAGGAATGAAGTGGATTGACAAACCATAGCTAGCAAAGCTATGCATACTTCTTGATAGAGTAAATCATGCTTGGACTGAGTATGGTTCGCATGTACGAGTCAAATCGACGCTAATTAAAACACTTGGAAAATCATTATGTTTGTCTGATTTTGCATGGAAACCATTGGAGCAGTGAATAACAGAATTTGTATTTAATGGAAATCATCCTAAAAGCCCAAGCAACGACAATTTCGATTTTTCCACAGGATGATAAAACTGCCATGCATTATTATGCCTGTCCTATAGAGATCACATAAACAAAAAATCTGGTTATTTCATAGGGGCTTAATGAAATACAACATGGACTACGCTGAGTCTATTTAAAAAATGCGTGCAAGATATTGCTTATAAACAGTAGGCTAAATTATATCAAATGCATTGGATGCAAACTTGAGAAAAAAATTAACGTAGTTATGTATTGGAAATCGTCACTGCCTCATCTTCCCTATCTCGATTCCTAGACTCTTATGAAACCGTGTATATCGTTTTGCTTTCTAATAGGATGAAGTTCACCGAAACGGACTGAAGAATATAATGATTACATATAGCGACCTAGACCGAACCCCCCACCCACCCCCACCCCCACCCCACAAGTTTTCTTCTTTTGAGTTAAAGCATGTGGACAACACTAAGTCGCCATATTTAATGCCTTTGAGTTAATCGTTTATCCGCAAATGGGAACCTTTTCAAAACATCATTTTGGATACCCTCATATGTCAAACGCTGGTGTGGGGGAACTGGATCGATAATAAGGATAGCAAAGATATCACGACATTCATAGCTTTTACGATCCGTACAATCAGTACGTACGCAAAATTCAGACATGTTCGACCCCTTCTCCTCTTTTTGCATGGTGTACATTTTCTACCCACTCTCCCCGTGAATAGTTACGCGTTTACTTAGTCCCCTCCCCCACCCCACCCCACCCCACACACATACACGCGCGCGAGCACGCACATACACTGAATACACAAACGCACATACACTTAATATTTTTATAGTTTCATAAATAACATGGTCGTCATTGTTTTCAAGCAAGATATGTTATCGTTAATAGTCTTTGATAATCTCAATAATATCCATAAATGTATTATAGTTACCTCTATTTGAACAAATGAAAGAGCTCATCCATTTTATTTGTTCAAATTATTTCTAGAAATACTAAAACTAGACTTTACAAATATATTTGACGACACAGTTTTGACAACAATGGACTCTTTCTGGACACCAGAAAAAAAAAAAACAACTGAGGAATCGTGTATGCTTGTTTACGTGGATAACTTCCGTTTGCGTTGAAGCGTGAACAAGCCCCTGGCGACAATTACGGTAGAAATTATAAACCTATTAATGAAATGATAAAGTTTTATGCATTTTGTGTATCCTTGATATTTTTCGTTTTTAAAACCGATCATGAATACCAACACACGGGAAGGTGTGCGAATACTAGAGGTTGTTTGTTGTTGGCCAAGTTTTACTCATAATGGCTATAATATTTCTTTGTGTTATTATGTGCGTATGTATTACTTGGTCTTACCACCTCTCTTAATCATTAATACGCAAACTTCAAGCTCTGTACGTAAATGGATGGACTGTTAATGTGACATATATGATACAACACACATTATTCACCATAAAACCGAATTTACTAATTTACGCTAAGGTTAGAAATCAGAAGCAGAAAATTAAAATTGAATATCGGGAATAGTAAAGGACAATATTGGCAGGGGAAAAGACATGCAAAATATATCTTGATTTAAATAGTTAACATTCATTAAAATATTTAAACACTAGTAATTAAAATTTATTCTTTTTTATTTTTTTAGGAAGGTCAAGTAGATGTTTCAAGGACCCGGAAGCATTACATGCTCTGGTTACAGCCTTGCACACACGCCATTCACCAGTTCCTTATCCAAACCTCCTTTGTATAACCAGTCGTATTCAAGCAGGAATGCATCCTCCCAGATTTGGATAACAGTACCGCCGTCACCAAGTCACGGTGGCGTCACAAAGTCCTCATATATTCAGACGACCTCTTGATTTGTAATGTTTAGTCTCTAACGATGTATGGTGTCTAACATCACTCTGAAATAGCGATTGCTTATAGGTACCGTTTCAAAGTTCGTCATTGTAGTTTTTTTTCTTTTCTTGTTTGTTAATGGATTTTAGATCATACTATTATGGGATATGCTTGTTGTGTCGATGCATACATACAGGTACATACACGTCACATTATGGGTTTCGTTTGGTATGTCTTACATAATATTAATGGTGGCAAACAGTGTAAAATTCATTTCTAAAAGCACAAAATTCAATGCATGAGTTTCGACAGACCGGACAGATTCAATTTTATTCGCATTTTATTTAAATGTTACAGTGAGTAGATGACGAGTGACTTGTTTACTATATATATATATATATATATATATATATATATATATATATATATATATATATGAGACCACCAGTTGTTGCTCTGCAGCTTTTCACCTGGACCACCAAACGTTGGTCATAGGATGACCCAAATGATATTTGATATATTGTGAATTAAACAAGTTTGCAAAAATGAAATTTAAACACCAGTAAGTATAATTGCAAATTATGTCTCTGTCAGACAATAAATAAAGGTGTCGCTGGCTAAGTTGAAGAGCTCATGTTCGCATTTTCTTTGTCCAACAATCAAAAGAAGGGTTTTCCACTAAGTTTGTTTCGTCAGCATGTTTTCCAGTTTGATTAAAGGATTTTAACGATAGAACACATGACAAAAGCTTATCTCCTAGACTTATAAAAAGTGAACGATTGTCCCATAGTCCTGAATTTAAAAAAGAATTATACAACTACAAATAACTTTCTTTTAGCCTTCATCCATGACTGTGGGTGGTGGTACCTTCATCCCAGTTTATCTAAAACGCATATTTATGAGGTGATACAGTCTGCATATCGCCCTTGCCACTGTACTGAAACTATTCGTCTGAAAGTATTTAATGACATTCTCTCTGCTTTGGATAGCGGAAAGATTATAATACTCACCCTCCTAGATTTGTCTGCATGATATACCATGATATATTACTTCACTGTCTCCAGCATGTATTTGGCGTACAGAATACAGCCTTACAGTGGTTCAAGACCTACTTAGTCAACAGAACACAAATTGTATCTGCAAATGGAATAAACTCCAGCCCAGTTGATCTATGTCGTGTTGTTCCGCAGGGGTCTATTCTTGGACCTGGTCTCTTCATTCTATACGCTCATGTGCTCTCAAGTGTCATAGATCATCACCCAGTGTCTCACCAATTGTACGCTGATGACACACAAATATACAAGTCTATCCACCCTACTGAAGTTGATGCTACCATCCAACGAGTAGAGAGGTGCATTTATGATGTGAAATCATGGATGACATGTAACAAGATGCCGATGAATGGTGATAAAACTGCTGCCATTCTGATCACAACACAAAGACTTTTTCATTCACATCCTTTACCGCAAACAATAAATATTAGTAACACCAATATTACATTCACACAGTCAGTACGAAACCAAGATGTTACTCTTGACAGTACTCTCCCATTGCACCAACATGTCCTAAACATATGCAAGGCTGCGTATCTTGAGCTAAGACGCATCAGCTCCATTCGCAAATATCTTTCAGTTGATGCCACTAAAACACTTGTGTGTTCATTAGTACTTTCATGACTGGACTATTGTAACTCAATTCTGGCTGGTTCGTCTCAATATCTAATCAAGAAACTTCAAAAAGTTCAAAATACAGCTGATCGGATCATCCTTAGAGTAATACACTGGCTATCTATTCGATACAGAATCAAACACACTTTGTTATTTGTGCTATGTTTCACTGACAGACTCCAGTCCAACATACCAATCCGGCCTCACCCATGTGTATACACCATCAAGATACTTACCCTCCTCTTCTGATAATCGTATACTCATTGTTCCCACTATATGGACAACGTTCTTTTGCGTACCAGTGCCCGGCGATGTGGAATGAATTACCCATTGAAATTAGACACAAAGACACAGTGGTCCCTTTTAAGAGTGCTCTTAAAACGCACTATCTCGACTGCAGGAACAAACTTAGAGACCTAATAATGTTTTGCATCTTATATGTTTTCAGCATGTTTTTATGTTTTGCAATTTCATGGTTTATGTTATTTGTTTTTCTGTAATGTAGTCATATCATTATAGATGTTGTAACGCGCTTATAGCTTCTAAAGATTAGGCACTATACAAAGTCATTATTATTATTATTATAATTATTATTATTATTATTATTATTATTATTTATATTATTATTATTATTATTATTATTATTATTATTATTATTATTATTATTATTATATACTGAGCAACACCAATGTACTCCTTTAGGTTCATCTTTGGAGAATGTATAATGGGATTAGTTTGGTAGTTGTAATAATTCATTTAAAAAAAACATCGCTCATCAACAATATGAAGAAAATACGAACGGACATGTCTCTTAAGATTAAGAAACATAATTCCTTTACATACATTAGTATGGATTTTTTTTCCTTCTCTGAATGAACCTGTTCAAATATTCCTTGAAAGGAACGATTGTGCATACCATACCAGAAAACATGTCTAGGTTATGGATTTTATAACATATGTAATTGTCCTTACATCAAAATTGAAATAAGAACTCAAAATAAAAAAAAGAAATATCATAGAAAATCAAATAGATTCATATCATGTCGAAATATAAATTGACTGTGGGAGTGTTCACTTTTGTATACGTTGAAAGCCATATGCATGATTCACATAGACTAACCTATAGTACCTGAAACGCCTTATTCACTGAGATAGAAGCTACATCATTATTTCCTTGTACAAATGTATATGAGTGTAGCATGAAGGTTAATCTATATTCATTCATGTATGTACTCCTCAGATGTCATATGAGTGCCATGAGAGGAATAAAAGTTTGTTTTTCTTCTTACGTGTAACGTTACAACGATTCAGAGTCTAGTAAGGTACTTGGTGCAAGTTCAAGTTAGAGGTTTTCATACAGATGAAGAGAAATCAATAGATCAAGAGAGATCGAGAGAGAGAGAGAGAGAGAGAGAGAGAGAGAGAGAGAGAGAGAGAGAGCAGAGAGAATTTCGATGAAATTGTGTTACATGTTTTATTCATTGCAGAAAGTTGGTTAAAGGGTGTTATGTTTATCGTTATTGTCTTATTCTATTAGTTACTCCAAACTGTCAATTCACCACCGATCTAGAGACCAAAGAAGCGAGCGATAGTGTACTGTTAAAACCGTAACAATTGTATAAATTTTAATACGTCACGGGCGAATATCAATTTGATATACCACCATTATTGGCATATCACATTACCGTATGCTAACACTAAAATGTCATATGATAATTCAGTCTAACTAGCATGTTCTCAAGTGCATTCTGACTTACTTGACAAAATATAAAAGATTGTGACAAACGAGAAAACATCGATATACATAAGTATCACATTGTCGGTACACTTTGCCCCCAGTTTCATATTTTTTATATTATACATGTGAACATATCACTTTATCAACACTGTTCACATATGAATGTAGACATAAACGGTCTGACTGAACTTTATATATATATATATATATATATATATATATATATATATATATATATATATATATATATATATATATATATAACTCCTAACATAGAAAGAGTGAAAATAACAAGCTTGTAAAATCTTAATAAACAATTTATTGAGCACAAATATTTTCCAGAAAAGAAAAATAAACTTACGGTTTAAAGAATCAATTCCAAAATTAATCCAAAAATAATTCAAAATTTAATCCACCAGTGAAATTGCAAAAGTCCTGGTAATAAAATGTCCTAATAATTCCAAATTCGAATCTTAGTGAAGCATCCAAGATGGAAGACGATGCCACGTGATGAAGTCAGTTCTTATCTTATGAAATTCAATGAGAACAATTATTTTCCAGATAAATAACAAAATAAATCCTCTTGATCCAAACGAATTGAAATAATTTCCAGTACAAGGTAATTTAAAATAACTCAGAACAATACAACTTAATATTCTAACAGCCCAACTTCTATTAAATAGTTCGCTCCAAAACATAAGTTATATACGTGTTTTTACGTAAACAAGGAAGGGGTCACATGATCTTCTAGAATCTTTAGAACAAATTTACGTAAAAAAAATCTCGTGCACACCGTATGACCCAACTAAAAATAGAAATATGTTTACAGCAAAGCTCCATAATGTCCTTGGAATCAACCAATCGTTTTAAAAGCTTGTTTTGCAACTCTAAAGCCAGGTCAGAAATGAGGTCAACATCTGGTGTTTATTCGTAGAGTACAGGTCATACCACTTTCTAAAAAAATATCTCCCAATGAATGAATCTTAAACTTAAAATGTCATATTTGAATCTGACAAACAAACAATTAAAACAAAACTAAATGACTTAAATCAAATATACGTAACAATATATATAGTCCATTTCGCCTGCAGAAATACCACATCTTCATAATTTTGGCTACCAAAACTTTTAGATTTATTCTCTTTATGATTTGTGTGTTTGGACTGACGTGTACAATAGTACTTTTCATAAAAGACGGGACATCCTTAATGTGGTCTTGAATGCACGGGTTATAGTGTGAACATATCAATTTACGAATAGTTATGAACACTTCTCCTAAATAACTATTTCAATGATCAGAATGGTATTTTCGATAATGCGTGTCTCGCATTTGCTGTAGACATTACGGAAGTCCAGTTCATTCGTTTGCTTTATTCAAAGTTTCTTTTGTGACTCAGAGAACTCATCCAGATAGTAAACTTTAGCATCTCTACTTTCAAGTGGACCAAACAAAAACCAAACCAAACAATAAGCTCCGGCGAAAACTACATGAACGCCAACTATTTACAACCACATGCAGTTCCTAACACACGATACTATTTTTAGAAAACGTACAGAGCACTTTGAAGAAGAGCAGTATGAAAACATACTGTATGATTGTGACAATGTAAAGCTACCCGAGAAACAAACGAACATATACTAATTTCATACACTGAATGATTTCACTGTCTGAAATGTTTACTTTGAAGCAATCGGAAAAATGTTTCAATTCAAAGTAGTTTTCAAGACTATTTCAGTGATAGCGAACATTAACGTTGATAGATTTCCAGCTTGGGAAAAAAAAGAACCATTGATTTCGACATAAATACTTGCGTTATTGTCTTTCTGAAGATCATATATAACATTAAAGAATTTCCCAGAAATACCACTTTTAATTTTTTTCATAACCAACAAAAGAGAGTATTATTTATTTATTTGGACAACTTCGTATATTATGTGAGATTAAGAATTGCAATAATAGGGTAACTAGTAGAACAACCTGATCTGAATCGAGAATGAGATTTATTTTAAAACATTTTAAAATAATTAACAATAATTTAATATATTATTGCTGATAGAGGTGATGATGATAATATATATATATATATATATATATATATATATATATATATATATATATATATATATATATATATATATATATGCCTAACCGTGGAGCAAGAAGTTAAGACCAGAGGTCTCACCCTACAGATTGACCCCGCAACAGCAGCCGATAGACCAAAATGGTGCTCCCTTGCCGTTGCCTCAAGCACCAGACGGCGCAGGAAGGATTGATGATGATAGAATGGGTTATAATTTAATATTGACTTTATGAAACGATTTTAATAATCTCCAGTTTTTGCGATCTTTGGCGAGCAAAAGCTAGAAATTATTCAACGAATTTCATAAATTTAATATTGAATCATTACCCATTTGAGATTATTTTTATCACATAGTTTTTATTTCAATGGAAATTATTTAGATAGAAAGAAGAACGATTAATTTCCTTCATTCTGACAGACGGCGCGCGTTTCATTTGTGGTGCATATAAGTAGCCCCTAACAAAGTTAAACTAGTAACAGTAGATTGTACATTTTTATAAACAAAACCTCAAACAAAAAGCTTCCGTCCGAATAAACAGAAGATTTTATAACGATAAAATCATTTTTCAAAACAGTATGATGCCATGTGATGCCACATTGTTTGATAGGTACACCTAGGCCTAGAGTACATGTTTTACCTAAAATGTCACTTTTAAAACTAAACATTAAAATTTACTGGATGCAGAAATTCTTACACTGACTGCAATGCATTTATGAACGAATATTTGAAGTATGTGACTGGAACAACAGGCACTGTGCAAAAGACATAAACAATTTTTTTTTTGGTGGGGGGGGGGGGTCGGGATTTGCATCCCATTCATACTGCGTAAAGATGCTGTGGTTGGATAAAGATCTATCAGTTAGGAAACCCATTGATATCCAAATTCTTCTGTGAACAGATGCGTGTTTTCTTCAGTACACGATAGATACTATATTTTTGTTACCGATAAACTGCCCCCTCCACCCCCGCCCACCCCCCGCCATCAAATAAGCAATACCCTTTACTTTTTATTGTTGTTCTTGTCTTGTCTTATAGTTTTACTTCATTTTTCTCATTTTGATATTGTTATACATGACATAACAAACCCCTGAGGGGGTAACATATCCATATTCAGACAGCCGAGATAATTTTACCTCAATTGCCTTTCGCGAGTCGAGTACAAAAATGGCTGCCAAAAATGTTCATTCAAAGCAAAAGCATTCCAGAAGGCGGGGTCATAAATGTTTTTTTCCTACGATCCCAGCCAATCACTAAAGAGGATACGGCACACTAATTTAATGTGCTTATTTGGACCAATCAAAATTACATAAAGTGCTAATTTAACACGTGGTGACACCAAAATTATGAAACTGAAGATACTATTGGAAAACTATACCTGTTATGTGATTCTGATTGGTCCAATTCCAGACATATGGAATTATCTTTTTGTTTGGTCTAAAATTAAAAATGAAATATGTAGTTTTCTACCAAAATAGATGTAGTACTTTTAAGGTATTAATTGCATTCTCCCTCTAAGCGTGGAGGTTGGTTGTTTTTATTTTTAACTTGAAAGTACTGTTCGAATTACACATCATGTACTTGGAATATGAACAGAAGATGGGATAATGGTACTGTCAATTAAATAGTGAATCAGTTCTTTGTATGATACGAATTTAGATCTTTATAATATTCATGCAAATAATTTATATCATGATCAGCCTTAACTATATAATGAATGAGATTCCAAAGTCATTCACAGTTTGTTTTATATTTTCTAGCTTAGTCTTTTTAAATTGGCTCTGGTGATATTGAACGCAAATTTTCACGACTAAAACGACTATTTTCTATTTAGAAATAGAGTGATTAACCTCATGTATATTTAAACCATAAAATCTACAAATCCCTGTGTTTTTCGAAATGTACACAAATTTGGTGCTTATCGAAGAGAGGACCTTAGCACAATGGCTTTGCCACTCATCCGCAACAACATGTTAGCCAGTGACATTGCCAACTGAATTTGCAAGCGAATACTGTTATTTAGTCTAACAAAATGCTTACTGAAATGGCTTTGTTATACAGCCACAACCTACTGCTGAGCTGTAGCATTACCAACTGAATTAGCAAGCGTATAATGCTATATTTACTCTAACAACGCTCATCATTCCCAAAAGAAGTATTATCTTTACAACGCCTTTTGGATCATCTAAGTCCGCCCTTTACATGGTCAGTTCAAATGTACATCCTTTCGGGGCCATAAATTAATGTTTGATAGAAAAGAATTAACCATAAACTATACATTAAAACTAATTCAAACTGATAGAAATTATCCACGTATGATTACCCATTCTAAGTCATCGCTCGTAAGAAAACTCTTACATACGCAACGAGTAACTGTTGAAAGCATCTATACCGTTTATTCTCTTCCATGGTCAATTATGAACAATGAATTCACCGTTTCAAAACTGTATCTACTCTCGAGTGCACGCCGGAACAAATTTGTATACAATCATAACAAATACAGTATATTGCGTTTGAAATATCTGCATTAGAAACAATTTTACCAAGATAGAAAACAAATCTTCAGATAAATATTCGTCATCTATAGACAATCGGGAACAAACAATTACAATTAAATATATAGCCTAAACCTAATATACATGAATGGTTAAATGTGCAAGCTTAAAACATATGACCTGTGAGCTTTCTATAAGATAAAGAAGCTCAAAAGAAACCAAATGACATTTAAAGCAATATATATATATATATATATATATATATATATATATATATATATATATATATATATATATATATATATATATATATATATATATATAACAGAGCTCTATGTTAAAATGCATATTAATCAGAGCGGAAAGTGATGTCCCTGATTACTAAAGGCGTACGCATGATAACATCATAACATGTTAACATGGAGTGAATGTTATAATACCGAGAAAGAATATTGCCATAGAGCTATTATTTTAATTTCGTTCTTTGCCGAAATTCTAAATCGGGTCCGTAGGTTTTACGGACTATATCTCCTTTCTTTCACGCACCAACCTCTACATCCCCTCGACTATGTGCAATCACCCAAAAGAATGGAAGAAAATCGCTGATAGAGGAGGCATTCGTGCATAGCAGCATAGCAGCAAAATTCACATATCGACCAAGTAATTAATTTTCATGTATATACAAGTCACTCCGGTGCATGTTACAGGCTGGGAAGTCTTCTCCACTGAGTATGCACTGTAAATTTTTTATATTTATTCATTCCTATATTTTCTTTCACATGTGAAATATATCCTTATATTTTCACATGGGAAAATATAGGATTTCTTATCATGCATGTGTATGCCTACAAAAGGTATACTTGAAACAACGAAACTTTGTGAGCTAGAACAAATAAATAGAAATAATAGTTTAACATTTCAGATATGAAAAGTAATTCATTTGATAAACAGCTAGTTTGACTACACGCTTCCCCTTACGTCCTTGACATCAATACATTGCTAAACGGTACTTGCGTTGTTTTCCAGAACGATCAAACAGTTTACAAAATGACATAAACTTTATTTACTGCGACATAATTTAGGTCAGCCTAAATCTATCGTTTTTAATGTTAAATATTTGTATGTGATCATTCTATGAAAGTGGGTTGAAATTACGTAAGGGAGGAGAGGTGAACATTAATTTGGGATATATTTCTTCGCCGCTCGTTAAAAGATATCTCTCTCTCTCTCTCTCTCTCTCTCTCTCTCTCTCTCTCTCTCTCTCTCTCTCTCTCTCTCTCTCTCTCTCTCTGTATGTATGTATGTATGTATGTATGTATGTATGTATGTATTAGGGTGTCCCAAAAATAGCCCAAAAAATTTTTTTGGGGAAAAATCAAAGTCTCACCCTCCAAAAAGTTTCTTTGTGATTATCTGATTCTACTTTAAAAATTTCAGAATTTTTGAAGAATATTTAAGGGTTCCTCAAGGTCCCCAAATTTTCATGAAAATCTTCAAATTTATACAACATAATGCCCGCATTGCTCGGTTTTGGTAAAATCAATTAATGATTATTTTTACAGTAATTATACTAATGTTGCATATGTCATGTGACCAGTCACTAAAAGCCACGAGTTTACAGACATTTAATATTTTTAATTTGTTGAATATTGACAATTTGTGGAATAATTAATCATAGATTTTGGATAGTTATGACAGCTGTAGCAGGAATAAAACTTGGTAAGTGTTTGTTATAATTTACATTCTATTTCAGATAGTTTGGTTTAATGCATAAATTGTACATAGACCTACTAGATTATTATTACATAGTTAGTAGCTGAGTGATAATGAGTAGTATCACGTAAATTAGTAGGCATTCTGAAAAAAAATAAAGAATTTATAAAATAATTTAATGTACAAAGAATTTTAACAATTTTTTACATTAGAAAAGGTTTTTCAATACTAATTAATTTTGCAGGATAATGGCAGAGTCTAAACTTACACGGAGTAAAGACTTTATCTGGTTGATTGGACATCCTTGCGAAACTGTGACAGGGGCCCGTCTTCCATCTGGTTCTGACGTCATGAAAACCTTTGTGTTCCATCACCGTCTGAAAAAACTAACACTTTCCGACAGTGCTGACAGAGTGTACAACCAAGTCCTGCCATTCTGGACGAAATCGAGACTACCCGTTAGACAGAAACATCATGTCATAAAGATGATTAAAGATCTGTATGGCGAACAAGTCGGACTAATGAGGAATAAGGCTAGAAGTAATGACAAGGATTTACATAATCAAAAACTGTATACTGAAAAACTGGATAAACTGTTCGACATCAGCCACGCCAATGCCTATCAGATAATATCAAATGAAGAGGACAAGAAATTTTTAATGTTGCAGCAAGAATCACGAACTGGCAGCATCGGTTGTGTAGACGTAACACTTTTAAAAAAAGAAAAGCGATCTGCTGAACGGAAACGGAGATTTGCTAAGCAAATGGAATTAGCTGCTGCTGCTGCTGCAGAAAAACCGTCAGAGAATCATGAGTCAGCTACAGAGGTCAATGACACATCAGTTAGTGAACAATCGTCCGATGACAACGGTGAATTTACATTGAAAGCGTCAGCGCCGAAAAGTGATGCAGAAAAAATCAAACGCAAGCTTATCATATCGCCAAAGGTATTAGCTGTGCTTGACCGAACAAATGCAAGCATATGAAAATCCACCATGATACTTGCTTCTGTAGTTAACGAAGTGGCTCCATGTTCAACGTCAGCTGTCGTACTCTCAAAAAGCACAGTTCATCGTTACAGAAAGAAACGTCGTCAGGAACTGGCACAGCAAATACAAAAGAACTTTAGCAGCAGTATATCAATAGTACATTGGGATGGAAAGCTTCTACCTGATGTCACTGGTGACGATAGCCACAAGATTGATCGACTCTAAGTTCTGACAACTTCACTAAATGATGGCAGCACAAAGCTTATGGGGGTTCCAAAATTGACTTCTGGTTCAGGTAAAGCTGCTGCTGATGCGGTTTTCGAACTTCTGAAATCATGGCAGTCGGAGACACTCGTGATTGGTATGTGCTTTGATACCACTCCCTGTAACACAGGCAGAATGAATGGAGCGTGCTCTCTTCTCGAGTCATCTATCGGCCGGAACTTGCTGTGGATGGCCTGCCGGCACCATATGTTTGAGGTGCTATTGTCGGATTCTTTTAGTGTCTGCCTAGGAGGGCCTTCTACTGGACCAGATATTCTCATGTTTAAGAGATTCCGTGATAAATGGTCCGAAATGAACCACCGTAAGCCAAAAGAACGTCAAACTCCCTTGATCAATGTGTCGGACAAACTGAAAGAATTTATTGCAGACCACTGTCAGCTCAATTATCCAAGAGAGGACTATCGTGACTTTCTGTCCCTGGCATCTTCTGCTGTTGGTCTAGAAACAAAGTACGCGATCCGAAAGCCTGGTGCCCTGCATCGAGCACGTTGGATGGCGAAGGCCATCTACTCGCTGAAGATGGAATTGCTTTGTGATGGCAATGAAACCGTCTTCAAACTTACCGCTCGTGAATTACAAGGAATTAAGAGGTTTAACAGATTTGTCGTCTGTGTTTACATCCAGTCATGGTTTACTAGTAGAATCGTCACAGATGCTCCGATAAATGACATTCTGCTGATCCAGCGATTGCGTGAATATGACGACCAAGCGTTGCAGACGGCTGGCTTAAAGATGATGACACGACATTCGTGGTACATCAGCCCGGAGTTAGCAACTCTTGCTTTGTTTTCACCGCATCTATCTTCAAGTGAGAAAACACAGCTTGTGATTTCAGCCCAGTCTGATCGAGGGGAACATTTATTGAAGTCACTGCCTCACAGTTTGGCAGAATTGACCATATCTCGCACTTTCTTCCACACTACAGGTCTTGATGATAGCTTCCTAGATGTTCCCGTTGAATCATGGCCTGAAAACCCATCGTTCAAAAAGGCCGAAGATCTTGTAAAGAACCTGGCTTGTGTAAACGATTGTGCGGAGCAAGGCATAGCGTTGATCCAGACATTCAATGCCACGATTACAAAAGGTGAAGCTCAGAAACAATATCTGCTACAAGTCGTAGAGCAACATCGAAAACTGTTTAGTCATTGCAACCGTGACAGTCTTGTAGATATGTAGAGTACATTATCGTAGCACACTGATTAAACTTTTGGCTTAAAAATGACACATAAATTGTGAAAACTTACTTTAAGTTACACTTATGTTACAGTGCATATTATTAAGTGAAAATTGCATGATCTGATATGTTACTTATTGTGTAGATTTTGATGATTTTATTAAATTTTGGTTTGTTATAAAAGTGTAGCTAATTTTATATTTAAATAATTTAATAGGTTCTACATAGTTAGACGTTCCCATTTCATTAAACACATATTCAGCAATTTAATAATATGTTAATAATACCTAACATAAAATCATCACATTTCATGCCGTTTTGAAGATTTTCATGGAAATTTGGGGTCCTTGAGGGACCCTTAAATGTTCTTAAAAAATTATGAATTTTTTTAGATAGCATCAGATGATCACAAAGAAACTTTCTGGAGGGTGAGACTTTGAATTTAAAAGAAAAATTTTTTGGGACACCCTAGTATGTATGTATGTATGTATGTATGTATGTATGTATGTATGTATGTATGTATGTATGTACGTACGTATGTATGTATGTATGTATGTATGTATGTATGTATGTATGTATGTATGTATGTATGTATGTATCTGTGTGTGTGTATGTATGTGCGTGTGTGTGTACATATACACATGTAGCTAGCTCTTTTATCTATCGGTTTGTGTGTTAAGTGTTTTTCTTTAGAATTTGTTTCTTCTTGACGAAGAGCTTTATTAACTTTAAATTTTGGAAATTTATTGCATTGTAAATGATCCAGTTTATTCGTATAACACTT
This sequence comes from Unio delphinus, assembly GCA_029339505.1. NCBI lineage: Eukaryota > Metazoa > Mollusca > Bivalvia > Unionida > Unionidae > Unio > Unio delphinus. Next base: position 12,786,400 of record JAQISU010001235.1, read on the forward strand.
CCAACATAGTTTAACAGACTAGAGAGTTATAATTTGTTTTAAAGCAGGAAGGCACCCCTACCCTATAGCTATGTGTAAAAGCTTGCCATTGTCTTCCTGCGTTCTTCCTCCGCCAAATGTACTGGCCTCCGTCGCCTAGCATGTGCTGCAAAATCAAAATAAACTATTACCTAGTGATATCAATATCATGACACAAAGCCAGTTTGGTATAACAAATTAAAAACTCTGGAATTATTTACAGTCGAACAAGTTTATGAATTCAGGTGAATTGATCGGACATGTTTTAGGGATTACAAACGTAATCATCTCAGAAAGTTTATGCCTGAATCAAACATACACTGATGTGATAATACTGAACCGAACTTTATTCTTCGCTGCAACCGCTTTTATTATCCTAGCAGTAATTCGGCTTTAAACACTTTATTGATGTTTATATTACTTATTTACGTCACAATGCTATCCACTTAATAGTTCATGACAGCTAACGTTTAAATTATTCCGCTTCAATTTTAGATATGTGCATGTTGTCACCTCAACTATGTGTGCTCTTTGCACATGAGGTACATGTGTCAAGTTTAAATACTCCTGATACATTACCAAGGGAATTGCGTTCTTAAAGCAATTCGGTGACTCCAGGTATTGCTATGTGCCTCTGGGCTCCATTTTGTATGGGTAAAACTCGGAAGTGATCAAACCTGTCGATTAATCATCGATCAGTAGCCATACATTGACGTCACGTGAAAGGCATTACCGATCACAACGGCTCGGTAAAAGCTTTACATCTAAAAGACACACATCACAAACACATTTCGAAGAGAAAACTTAGAGACGATGGATTTTACAAGAGAAATATTTATATTTGTTATATTCACCTTTCTGTGCATGGACTCTATGTTTTCAATACCAGAATGTAAGTATTTATTAATATTTAAATCACATCACACATCAATAATTGAGTAAAATGATGCACAGTTACATGTCGCAAAAATCTACAACGTACATATTTAAAAAGAGCTGCAATCCAGCGAAGAATGCAAAAGAAATTTTGAAAAGTATTCTAATTTATTTTACTGTATCTTTATCATCTTTATCAAATGTAACAAATCGATTTATTTAATAACGAATTAAAATGTTTGTTTAATGATTAAAAATGACTACATACATACATACATACATACATACATACATACATACATACATACATACATACATACATACATACATACATACATACATACATACATCGACACGCTTAGCCCAAATATCGCTTGAAAACAGCATAATAATAATAATAATAATAATAATAATAATAATAATAATAATAATAATAATAATAATATATGGGGTGGAACAGTTAGTAGTAAGGAACGAATCTTTCTTTCGAAATCAGTCACTTGTATATTTATATACATAGTACATTACTGCACACAGTAAGGAAAGCACAATTTTCTCCAGTGAAAAATATGCAGTAATTTACACAAAACTGTAAAGCAAACCTCAGTAAGCACTGGATAAGAAATTCCGGAACGGAAAATGCTGACACCATACAGAATTCCAGGACCCAAATAAGTTTAGATAACCCAAAAGTCATACGAAACAAAGATAAATTCTAAAAGGGTGAAATCACTCCAAGACGAAGCCAGTTTTTTTTAGCAAAAATATACACATCACATTTTTTAAAAAATCTAACATAATGATTGTATTAACATGTAGCATTTGCAGTATATTGTTCCATGCTTAGTTAACAGACATGGCTTTATTCTCTGTAACAACCATATGCAGTAGATCAACATGAAATAATTTTATGGCAAACGACTTGAGTAGGTTTATTCTATTTGAAATTTGTTGACAACGATCGCCTTAAGGCGTTAATTATGAGTGACTATTTGCAGACAAATTTTATTCATCTTAGGGTTCGAATTGTCATTTTTCAACTTACCTCTCTTTGTTGAGCGGTAATTGTAAATACTTTAAGATTTGTCTGTGCATACTTTTGTTTCATTAACAATCCACCTGAAATCTAATCTAAGTAAAGTTGTCCAAAGTTCTGAATTTAACTGTTTTTTGCATCTAATAAAGTGACCCCATCTGTAAATTGGTCATTTTTTCTGAGGCTGGTCATTTATGAAAAGGTGAAATAGAATTGGTCCGAAGAATGATCTCTGGGGTACACCACACGTCGTTGATTCGACTTAAGAAAGCTCTTATACTTTTGGGCACGTCGTTTACTATTTTAGATAGAATGTAAAGTAAGTAGCACAATTCTGTATCAATTTCCTGGTGAACTAATATCAGTCCAACAAGATCTGAAACTCATTCACCGATCATGTGGATCAAGGACGTATCGCAAGGGCGGTTTAGAATTAGACTTAGACTTAGAATCCCGATTTGTTTTGTCTAGTTAAAATATAGGTTGATAAATATATCATAAGACTCTCACGAACATATCTCTAAAACTTTCACATAAAGTTAGGTCTAGAGATATTGCTATCTTCCTACTTTCTGACTTACGTAGGGGGGTACATATTTCTGGTTTCTTTTTCTTGGGAAAACTTGGAGATGGATATACTTAGTTAAATTTGTCTTATATAGTTACAATTTGCTTTCTAAAAGGTTGTGCGATCAACCCAAAATTTATTTAATGAAAGGACATAAACGAAATTAAGCAGCAACCACCAAATATCTGCATTATACAACGGCAGGATGAAGAAAAAAAGCTCGTTAGAGACTTCTTTATTTGCTTGTATAAGCTATGAATTTATTAGACATGTATTAAATTATATTCTAAATGTTTCGAAAACAAATAATGTGCATAAATAACCTGCGGTTGACACATTTTACTTGTAAACAAGAAGAATACGTGATTTCACTGGCTCACGTATTTACGGAAGACGGAAGTGTGTCTGTGATGCGTACCATACTCGTTCAAATGTTGACACAATGATTGCAGTGATTCAGTAGAGAAAATACTCAACACGAAAGAGGAGGATCTTGCCGTCTTACACGACACCTCGCACTGTATGGTCATTATCCGAAAACATACCGATAGAGGACACAAATACAGACTTACTCCAAATTTTAATATACATTGATATAAGAAAAATGCATTAACAAAACTTACTTTGCAATAATTAAATATTCAGATAGATATTGCAATACGAAAATTATTATTAACACTTAACGCTTAAAATTGGTAGATCTGGGTGTATGTATGTGTTGTGATAAAACGTTTTTATTCAAGTGATTTTCAGCAGCAGCGAATCCCTCACCAACCCCACCTTACTCCATTTCTTAAACGATGAGTATCGACATGCTTGAATATCTGCCATGAAAAAGGTTTTGACCAGAGTGCGTTACAATTATTATTTTATCATATATATCGACCACTGTATCATCAGAACGACATATTTTTCCATTTATATTTTCCCTTCTAATCCACTCTTCCTGACTGTAATTCCGTTTGTTTTATATTATCAAGCAATACAATTATTCTCTGTCAAGAATACGAACAAACAAAGTATTTCGGATCTCCAATGTTTTCTTTCTTTTCGAGAATTTACATCTTAGATCAAGAAACTTCATTATAACAGAAAGGCCGTGTCTTCTTAGTAGACAGGGCACATGTTCTGTTCGTTAGTTGCAGAGAGTTCCTGAGGAACAAAAGTGGTATAATGGACTATGAGATAGTAATAGCGATAAGTTTCAAATTGATAATTATTGCATATCAAACGTTCCCATACAAATGCAGTAAACTTTGTTCTGTATACTCATTTTCTTATTGTATTTAAGGCTTAATTATCAAAAATACACTATAGGAAACAAAGTAATTGAGTTTTTGCTGATTTATAAAATAAATACACAACCGTAGATTAATCAATACACACTAGCAATATTAATGCACACATGTCACCGCCAAGTGACCTTTCAACTTGGCGCCTCGATTATAGTTCCAAAACTAATTTTCGATTAGGTCTCCTTAAAATTGAAACTTACAGTCATAACGTGAATACTGGATCTTGTGTCTGTTTTGGTCCAACTCAGTTCTGCTTTTCTGATTATGATAGACTGGATTACTGGGTCAATTCAGTGCCGTAAGGAGAATTCATTTCATCTGGAGATGTACTCGAAATTTCAGTACAGTTTTGGTGGGTATCCGGTTGTGCCTGATATGTCGGTCGGATTTGAAGAACTAACAGAAATGGTACATTTTTGAAGAAATTTAAGATTCATAAATGCTAGTATATTTATTACCAGTCTTATTACCAGCGAAAGAAAATATGTTTATGCCGTCTCACTTTCATCTCGCTGTTTGAGGAACCCCAGTTATGATCTTTATTATACAGTTGCATTTTGTCTCGAATCTTTTATTTTGACAGAGATGTAAAATGGTGAGTCTCTGGTAGATATGCCATAGCCGTTCTCCTCAATATGCTTTTATATGCTATATTTTTTATTGACCCTAGAGAGCACCAGTCATAGCAGTATCCATTCTATTTGCGAAAAGATACAAATATTCTCTTAAATAACTGTTTCATTGATCATAACAGTATTTTCAATTATTTCGTCTCTCACGTTTGCTGATGGCATTGCTATTATCAAGTTCTTTCGTTTGCTTGTTTGAAGTTTTCTTTTTGACTATGTTAACATTATCATCTATACTTTCAAATGGACGAAACAGCATGTTTAGTTTATTCCCAAGCGTCTACTACATGTGTAAACATGATTTGTGTACACAGAAGTTCCTAACAGATTATAATATTTATACTCACAGGTTTCGAGGACGTGCATGCAATATCAAGGTGTTCAGTATTGTAAAATTCTGCACCATTCTGATAATGTTAAGGGACATATAAATGAGCATATACTAATAATTAATACTTATATCCAAATAGTTTTTCTTACCTGTGATTGAAAAAGCATAGAATGTTGCGATGCAAGAGAGACGAGACATTATTTTAAAAGGTTCAGTCAAATTGCATCAAGAGTAATATTTTATAGTCAGGGTGAACTATTTTTAAAACAAGCTAGCTGAAGAATCTTCTTCAAATTTATCCAAGGCTTCTCTCTAATAAGATAGACCGACACGTAAATACAATGAGCAATATAAGGAACGGAACGTCACCCATTTTTGCATAACAGTTATAAAGAAACTCAGTGAATGAACCATAATTAACAGTTAACAGTTGTCGAATGGTATTTGTTTACATTATGTATTCTTTATCACGGTCTCACGTAAGATTCACTTATAAGGATATAAATGACGCTTTAATGCAGATGTCACAGTCAAACATCGGTAATTACCATTCCCACAGTGCTGTCTTTTTGTACGAATTAAGTAAATTGTTTCAATTGATTGAGATATTTGACATTTCAAGACTATAGTGACAATGAGTGTGACAACTTGCCCTGAGACCAATGAAACTGGAAGAGAACAAAATGCTAAATTGTTCATTTCTGTACACGTAGAATTATTCGAAAAATATTGACAATCCGAATATTTGTAGCTTGATCGAAGTGATGATTGTTTATTTTTAAGGCACTTAGAAGTTGTGACGTATTCACTCTGCATATACCTACGTTTTATGAATGAAGATCAAATTCGGATCCAGCAGGAGCTTATGTTTTTTTCTGTGTTTTGTTATTACTTTAAATGTGTTACTGTTTCTAATTTAATGATTATTTTTAACGAACAATACATGTTTATCCAAGCTAATCTGACATTGCTTAAAAATACATTTTTTTTCTATTGTTGAAGGATATGTTGTTATCCAACAAGATAAAAATATCGCCGTCATCGGCGAGACGTGGTTTTTGAGTTTCGCACAACGCAGGTTCCTTAAAACTTAATACAGGTCAACCGAAAACGAGGTCACGTGTCAACAGCATGCTACTAAAGACAATGTGGTATACATTCGAATTTAATAGTTCTTCAACACTCTGTATAATGATTTCGTCTTCAGCAGGTTGTTGTATATAGTAAAATAAGAAGTTGACCCCAATTTCCAACATCGGATACCTTTACATTTGTCAATACTTAGCATCTCATCGAAGATCCTAGAGGTGCATCAAAATTGCGCATATACATCATGAACATATCCGGAGTAACGAAAAAACCAAAACAAGTCATAACTGCAACACGTGTATTTGAGCCATGTTTATTACGTATATAAATAGTTCAACTGCAAGGACGTTGTCCTCGCGCTTATCATTTGCTATTAGAATATTATAAAATGTATTAAAAATAGAGACTAGAAATGAAGCCGATGGGGCGAATAAATGTTAAATATTGCTATGTATGCGGACATTTTTATGTGAAAATACACCATTGCCTCCACCCCACACCGACTCCAACCCATAACCCCCCAGATGTTTAAGGATTGATTTAAAAAGTAAATGAAGTTATAAAAGTCCTAAACGTAGCACATGTCAATGAATGGCTAATTTCCATTTGGTTTATAAATGCGATGATGTCAAATAGAAATTTAAGTATTCAACTTTGATATCAACGGATATTGCTAAGATTAAGAGTGATTAATGCGACCTCTATTAAGATGTAATCACGTTATTGGACACAAAATAGTTACTGATCTACCAATTATTATGGTTTAAACATGTTATATTGTGACTGATCTGCAAATTACTGTAGAATAAACATGTTATTTGCGAGTGATCGCTAATTGCTATACTATAAACAATGTTCTTAGGACATAGGGAATTGGTCAGCCATTAATTTGTTATAAATATGTATTTGGCGACTGAACTACGCGTTACTATGATTTACACATGTTATTGGCACATATGGCGTGCGTGATATTCAGGAGTGATTCTAGTTTTATGTGTACAAGTAAGAAACTTGGAAGTCAAAATGAAGATTACCAAGGCAACAAGTATCCAAATATCTTAAAATACTGTTGCTTTGGAACACCACTATGCTTGTCTTCGAACATGGCAGCGGAATAAGTTTTAACGGTGAATTATGCTTTTGCTATCACCGAAGTTTCGTTACAAAAGAGAAATGCAAACAGTGTAACTCTTAACACCTAGCTTTTAAATTTTGCAGCTTGAATTTCATAATGCAAAACAGAAATAAATTCACACTTCCAGTAAGTTCTTAAAGACAATTTGGATAATCTTCGTCCAATACAAGTATTGTTAAGTCTACAAACAAGGAACATCTCATTGCTTTCTGACACGAAACGAAAAACTCATGTTATCAGGCAACATCTAAAAAATATATTTCGTTTGAAATTTTCTATGTAATTTGTATGAAGCAACAAGAAAAGCCTCAGGGGATCAAGACTTGTTCAAAACTGTGTCTCAAAAATAACACAAACTACGTCATTGAATAACTAGTTTACTCATGTGGTCTTTATCATTTTGTCATACCAACATTAAGTTCGCGATAATTTTACAGTGTATTTGTAACCTATATTCCGCATAAACTTTAAAATAATGAAAATTCTACCGACATTTTGTTTATGTTAATAACTATTTTACACAGTTCTTTACCATTTTCTTTGCTTTTTAATGACATAGACATTAAGTTAACGAATATTTTAACGTTTGTTCTGTAGTAATTTCCCACGCAAACATTAAGCTATTGATTAATTTGCCATTACCGTTTGTTCCATGCAAGATTATGTTAATTACTCATTTTAATGTTATTTACCATTTGTCCGCACAAACATTTAGGCATTGACTATTTTACAGCGAGTTGTTTTAATAGATTCCCACTCATTTTACCGAATTTTTATTTTTACCATTATTCCGCAAACAAAACAAGTCAAATGAATACTTTACCATGTGTTATTTACAATTTTTCCACATAAATACTAAGTCAAGTAGTATACTTATCTGTGTGTTCTTTACCATCTTCCCACACAAATATGAAGCTAATCTATATTTTGCCGTGTTTTAGTACCATTACAGCCCATACATGCTAAGTTAATGGCTATTTTACGGCGTGATCTTCACCACTCACCCACAAAAATATTAAGTTCATGACTATATCCCCGTCTGGCATTTATCATTTTTCAAAGGCAAATTATGTTTTGACACTTTTACCGTGTTCACTATCATTTGCCCACGCACACATTAAGTTGTAAATATTTGACTGTGTGTTTTTACTAGTTTGCCACATGATCATGAATCTATTGACCAATTTGCCTCATGTTATTTACGAATATTCCACACAAACATTACATTAATGGACGTTTTACCGAATGATCTGGAACCATTATCGAATACAGACATGAAATCAATCAATAATCTGCCGTGGGTTCTTCGCCAGTCATGCGCAAACCTTATTCTTTTTTTTTTTCCGTGTGTACTGGACCATTTTTCATCAGGCACTACCATGTTTCCAGAGAAATATCGTAACCATTGTCAATACAAACATTAACGTAATTAATATTTTACCTTGTGTTCTTAGACAGATTCCTACGCAAACATTAGGCCATTAATTATTTTGCCTCATGTCAATGACCGTGCGTTCTATGCATAATTATGTTAAAGATTCATTTTTATGTCCTTTTCTTAGGCAATGAATATCTCACAGCGTGTTAGTTAATAGATTCCCACGCACACATTAAGTTATTGAATATTTACCAAATGTTTTTTTTTTACCATTGTTACACAAAAACATTAAGTCAAATTAATACTTTACCATGCGTTATTTACACTTTGTCCACAAAAAAACTGAGTCAAATTGTACTTAACCGTGTGTTCTTTACCATTTTTCCACACAAATATGAAGCTAATATATATTTTGCCGCGTTTTAGTACCATCATAGCCCATAAATGTTAAATTAATGGCTATATTACTGCGTGCTCTTCACCATTCACCCACACAATATTAAATTCCTGACTATGTTCCCGTCTGGCATTTATCATTTTTCAAAGGCAAATTATGTTTTGGCACTTTTACCTTGTTCACTACAATTTGTCTGCGCTAACATTATGTTATAAATATTTTACTGTGAGTTCTTTACTGGTTTGCCACATTATCATGAATATATTGACTATTTTGCCGAATGTTTTTTTTTTAGCCATTGTTTCACTAAAACATTAAGTCAATGAATACTTTACCATGTGTTATTTACAATTTGTCCACATAAATAATAAGTCAGATAGTACTTATCCGTGTGTTCTTTACCATATTTCCACACAAATAGTAAGCTAATGGATACTTGGCCCCCTGGTTCGTTACCATTATAACTCATACATATCAAGTTAATGACTATTCTATCGTGTTTTCTAAACCATTTTCCAACATAGACATCCACACATAATTATGTTTATGGCAATTGTATCGTGTTTTCTACCATTTTCCACTCAAACATCAAATTATTAGCTACTTTACTACGAGCTCATTATCACTATGTCACACAAACATTAGGCTAAGAAATATTTTACTGTGTATTGTTGACCATTATTCAACATTGACACAACGTCAATGAATATTTAACTGTTTGTTCCTAATGACTATTTGTCCGGGTTGCCCCGAGTGGCCGAGTGATCTAAAGCGCTGTCCGTTACGGATCACTGCCATCTCACCTCTGTAGGCGTGGGTTCGAGTCTCGGATTCGGTCAATGTGGGTATGTGAGAAAGCTTGCCAGTAGCTTCTCGTGGGTCGGTGGTTCGTTCTTTCCGGGGTTTTTCGGATTCTTCCTCCACTATTAACACTGGCCGTCATGTATAGCCTATAGTGTGCTGAAAAATGGCGTTAAACCATAAAATAATAAAACCTGTTTGTCCGTGTGTTGTTGACCATTTTTGCGACACAATCATTACGTGTGTGACTATCTGACCGTGTTCTGAACTAGTTTACACGCAAGCATTAATGTAATGACTATTTTATAGTGTATTCTTTACCATTTTCCCACATTGTCATAAAGTCAATGAATATGTACCGTTTTATCTTCATTTTTCCACATTAAAGATCAGTTCATGACCATTTAACCATTTTTGCACACATATATTAAGGTAATGATTATTTTGCCGTGTGTTCGTTACTATGATTTCATTCAAAATTATGCTAATAACTATATGACCTTGTTCTCTACTAGCTTCCCAAGCAAACAGTTAAGGGCAGAGATAATTATTGTCAGTCGATATGTCTATATGTACCAACGTTGTTAACTGCATTGAGGTTTGAAACTACACAATAAATTTCAGATTTGTTTAATTCATGAACTCATCATTAATCCTCTCTGCGCCGTCTGGTGCTTGAGGCGACAGCAAAGGAGCACCATTTTGATCTATCGGCAGCTGTTGCAGGGGTGGTCTGCAGGGTGAGGCCTCTGGTCTTAAGGTCTCGCTCCATGGTTCGTCGCAAGGTCTCTTTGGGTCATGTTTTTGGCGACAGGAGTTCCGCTATCGGGGTGGGGACGTCCTTGCGGTTTTGTTCCCCAACCGTCATAAAGCCAGTTGACTGGTCTGCTTCGCTCCCAGTGCCGTTATCGTTTCCGTAGCAAGAGTTGTTTTAACGGGATGGGGTTGCAAGCCCCACGTCCAACCCTCCTCCATTTTCAGCCGGGCTTGGGACTGTCCTTGGCGGAGTTATTCATGAACTAAATACATGTTTTTGTTCAGTTCTAGTTTCTTTTTTGCCATCTCGATCTTAACTGGGACAAAGTGTTCCCTGTAAACGCGGTATGAGTCAACTTTCTAAAACAGCTAAGTTTGCGCCAGTGGTGCATGTGTATACACATACCATTAGTCACAGTTCTGTGCCTAATATGTTATGACAAAGGCGAATAGACCTCTGGTAGAACAATTGTGGAATGATTCATTTCTTGGTGTGTCGGTGCTCATTTCCATTCATAAGTATTTCGAAGTAAAATAAATATCCCTTGTAGGTGAGTCAATATTTCTGGTAGTAACATATTCTCAACTTTTCAGAAACCAAATAAAGGTTATGTTTAACGTTTATTTTCAGATTTCATGGAAGACCATTGTACCCAGACTCTCACAATGAACTACGGGAGTATAGAGGCAGTGAGAATTCATTTGACTAAGAGCAGAAGGTATGGAGACAATATGGGATGCTCTATGAGAGTTGAGGCTCCTGAGGGGAAATTACTCATTATTAAGTTTGAAGACTTTGACGTTCGAGGAATCCCTGATTTAATGTGTCAGAGTGGAGATTTTGTGGAATTTTTCGATGGAAGCTCTGAAATAGCTGCTCCTATCTTGCCTGGTAAGGTTTTAACTTATGCTTCACTCATATAATCTCAAAGAGTTACTGGAAGTTGTCGAAAAGGTTTATGTGTGTGTGTGGGTGTGTTTGGACTTTTACCGTAGCTTTAGCAATGTTTCAGTCCTATTGCTACGATGTCTGCAATGTGGCAGCTTATAATAATGTCTAGCACTGTGTGCCAGTTTATGTCTAACACTGGGACATTATACAGCAGACACGTATCATGATGTCCCAACCGGTCATCCAGCCAAATCTTATGATAATTAAATAATGCGGAGGATAAGAAAGCCAAAATAGACAAACTCCCTTATGCCATTCTGCTAAATTGAACACTACTGGATCTCTATCGCACCAATTTTTGCAGACGAAACATGTTCAGTTTAGAAAGTGACAGAAACAATAAAATTAGTTTTCATATTTATTTGTCTTTCAATACACTGCATTAGGTTCAATGACTAAGAAGAAAACTAAGTTCATTTAGGAGCGAAATGTTGAAACTGAGTCAGGCGTCAAATCTCTTCCCCAACACTTCTTTTACCTATTCCCTCAAACAGTTCTTCAACAGATTGTAGAAACGTAAGGACCAAAAGCCGCCATCTTCATCGGTTATGATATTTAGGATTTGTTTGGGAGAGAAAACATCTGCATCCTTGCTTCTTTTTTAGCATTTTATAAAGTAAACAGGAAGACCTTGTGTATATTTGTACAGAACATAAGAATCGATATACAGAAAAGCCTTCTAACTCTTACGCCAATCAAAAGAGTATGTTTATTGAAGATCGACACTTCTTTAATCCGCCAAGGACATTTTAAAGTACGTTGCAAACTAACCGTCCTGCATTTGATATTATTAACAAACCGTGTTGTATCTCACATTACCAAGGAACCGTTTTGTATTTAACATTACCAACATTCTTCTGATCACAAAATTACTAATGTATACTTTTCTGCATGTTCAATATAAGGTACTTAGCTCAAGAAGATCCATTTCACCTTTACAAATTTAAATTGTACTGATTTGTACATCTTAAAGTTATGTGTTGTAAGCTATTGTAGACCTCAGGGCAGTTCGTGAGTTTGTTACAGGCTATAATTGGTCATGACATGTGCGGTATTCGCAGTCAGATAGCTTATAAAGGCAGCATGTATAATATAAAACAAATTCTCCGTAATCAGTCACTCTCATCCAGTCATTACGAAAATAGAATATAACCTCGCTCATTTTCCACCTACATTAGGATTAGAACACTGAATTAATTATACCTAAAAAAAGGCAAATGCAAAACCAATACCCTTACGGGCGTCTTGCAAGTATTACCTGTCATGTAAGAATGCAATAAGTAATTAAGTCATCTAGGACGAAATTTCAGGTGTGTATCAAGTGTTGACATTGACAATATGGCACTGTTCTCTCAACACGTTGTGCTTCATATTATGTCAGGTGCGCATGCAGTATTGACAATGACAATATAGCGCAATCCATGCTTAGTATTCATCATAACAGTGGTAAAGGGTACGGGTACGAGGAAGGTATATAGAAACAATTAGGAGGGTCAACGAAATATAATTAAGCCTTGTACAGGAATGTATTGCGTTGCTTGCCAGGGGCACTAGATCTTGACCTGCAACATACAGATCCATCACTGACCATAAATGCCCGCGGTGAACCTAGAATGTATTTACATTTCAACATTGATAGACGGTATTCGTAATAGTCATATGTACTCATCGATGGCAGCAGAGAAGATTGGTTTCTAACAACAGTTAGAATTAGACAGGGATGTATACTGTCACCTATACTCTTCAATATTTTCCTGGAAAGGATCATGAAGGATGCCTTGTATGACATCAAGGGCTCTGTCAGCAATGGAGCAAGAACAATCACGAACTTTCGCTTGGCAGATGATGTTGATGGTTTAGCAAGAGATGGAAAAGACCTGGCTGAAATGGTTGAGCTCCTTGACACAACCTCCACAGCTTACGGTATGGAGATTAGCATCCGTAAAAACCGAAATCACGACAAACAACACCAACGGCATCAGTACAAAAATAACTGTCGATGGACAAAAGCTGGAAAGAGTCACACGCTTCAGATACATGGCATCAATTATAACAGATGAGGGCTCGAAACCAGAACTACTTTGTGCGATTGCCCAGACAACAGCAGCAAATAACAAGGTTAAGACCAATATAAATAGATACGAACAATGCTTCCAAAATAAGTCTGATGCACTCGATTGTGAAACATAGATGCTCACATCAGATCTGCAAAGAAGGTTTCAAACCTTCGAAATGAGATGCTACCGCAAGATCTTGGGCATCTTTATACATTGATCTTGCAACCAACGAAGAAGTCCACAACAGGATCGAACGAACCATCAGATCATATGAAGACTGCTTGACAAAAAACCTAAACTGAAGTGGTACCGTCATGTCTCAAGATCATCTGGACTGGCAAAAACAAACTTGCAAGGCACATTGCGAGGGTGCAGAAGACGAGGGAGACATACAAAGAGTTGGGATGACAACATTGGTGTTGTAGGGTTTAACGCCATTTTTCAGCACACGATAGGCTATACTTGGCGGCCAGAATAATTGGTCGAGGAAGAAGCCAGGAAAAGCCCCGGAATCATCCACCGAACCACGAGAAGCTACTGGCAAGCTTTCTCACATACCCACATTGGCCGAGTCGGAGACTCGCTCCCACGCAGACATAGGTGAGATGGCAGTGATCCGTAACGGAGAGCGCTTTAGACCACTTGGCCACTCGGGGACCCTGATGACAACATTAAGGAGTGGATAGGCATGGGATTTGGAGATTCCCAAAGGTCAGCAGAGAAGAGAGAAAGATGGAGATAATTGGTTGTAAAGTCAACTGTGATGCCTCATCGACCACTTTGGTTAAAGGATGATGATGATAACGATGATGATGATGATGATGATGATGATGATGATGATGATGATGATATGAAATTCTACTGTTTCCAAGCACAAAGGAAGATCAAGCACGAAAAGCAGATCACAGTGACCGAAATATATTATAAGGTGTTTATACCAAGCAAAATGAAGGAAAATATAATATTAGACGTAATGAAAGCACAAATAAGTATGTCAAAGTTTTAGAAGTAATCTAGTTATTGGAGAGTTTCAAATAGGTCATGGTGACAAACGTTTTACAGATTTTGTACCACGTATACTGCATATACCTTCCACGTGTTATTGCTTTAATTTAAAGATGTAAATGTGGGCCTCAGAACAATCTCTTAAGCTTTTTACCCCATGAAGTAAATGAACTACTTTGACAAAAGGGATGTGGCATTGCCACGCAGACTACTGTCGAAAGGGGTATGTGACTTAACCACTTAGACTATCGCAAGGGAAATGTTGAATAGATACTTCGACTATCCCAAAGCAGATGTGGCATAATACTTTTACTGTCAAATGAGCGTGTGACATAGCTATTTATATTGTCTCCAGAGAGATGTGCCATGGCAACTTAGACTAACGCAATAGGGATGTACCTTAGCTATTTAGATTTCGCTGGGGAGATATGGCATAGCTACGTAGATTGTCGCTATGGAGATGTGCCATATCTACTTAGACTGTCGAAAAATGGATGTGGCATAGCTACTAAGACTGTCACTAGGGAGAGGTGATATAGCTAGTTAGATTGTCGCAATAGGGATATGGCATAGCTACCTAGACTGTCAATAGGGATATGGTATAACTACCTAGACTGTAAAAGGGAAATTGGCAAATTACTTAGATCGTTGCAATAAGGTTGTGGCATAACTGATAAGACGATAGCAACGGGGAATGAAGCATAAGTACAATAGACTGTCACAAGGGGGTTGGGGCCACTTTGATTGTCGCAAGGGTAATGTGGCATGGTTACTATGGGTGTCGCAAGGGAGATGTAGAATAGACACTTTAACTCTCTAAAGTGGAACGTGGCAAATCTACTTAAGACCGCTACAAGGGAATGTGGTATAGCTACTTTTAAATGTGGCAAAGCGGAATATGGAATAGCTACTTATAATGTCTAAAGGGAATGTGTCATAGCTACCTAGACTGTCGTAAGGGAGATGTAGAATAGCTACTTACACTGTCTCCATAGGAATAGGTCATAACTACTTAGATTGTCTCCATGAGAATGTGTGATAGCTACATAGACTTAGCAAGGGGGTGTATCATAATTACATATACCATCAAAATAGTGTTTGGCTAAATACGTCGACTAAGAGGAGTGTATGGCGATGTTACTTAGATTTACCCTGTGCACGTGCTTAGCGTGCTTAATGTGTAATCTCGCTTTTCCTTTGTATAATATAAATTTCATTAATTCAACGGAGAAGTGGATTCGATCATAAAACCTTACATTGTTTGATCAGTTTCAGATTGTGGAAACTGGTTGATTTTTTTTATTATAAAAGATTTGTTTAAAGGAAACGCAGCAAATCATTAAAACAAAACACTGAAAGAAAAAGCGGTCAATGTGGCATTATTGCAAATTCATTTAACTGGCATAAGGTAATGACATTTTCTATGACTGTAACTTCATCGATATAATATATTGTCAAGATTTAAAGGTACGCTGTTTCTGAGCAGGTAAGAACGGTCAAACGTCTGTAATTACAAATAAAATTCGTGAAATCACGTAGACTTAATATCTTGTTATAATTATTTCCATTTTTAATCTTAAGATATGTTGATATGCTGACAACAACATTTACTCCTTCAATAAAAACATTCAAAACAATTTCTCAATAAATATTGTGTTCCTCAGCCCGATTCTGTCTTTATGGGAGAGTTTAAACTTACCATATTTTGTTTTAGGTCTTCCAAGACGATTATGTCAGTGGCCGGAGCAGAAAATATTTTTGTCTTCTGGTCGCCATCTAATTATCCGTTTTATAAGCGACACAGACATGATCACGGGTAAAGGATTTAGACTGCTCATCACCACATTCAGCATAGGTGGGTATTCATTGCTTAGAATAATGAATTGTAATGATGGTTGTTACGTTTTAGCACCATATAAATGTTCTGCCTAATGATTACTATGACAACGAGAGAGAGAGAGAGAGAGAGAGAGAGAGAGAGAGAGAGAGAGAGAGAGAGATGTATGTGTGTGTGTGTGTGTGTGTGTGTGTGTGTGTGTGTGTTACCCACATTGTGTCAAGTAAACAAATTATCTGTCCTTCTTGCTTTCCTACGGTAACATTTTGTCTTTCGATTTTTGATCGACCTATAATAGTAAAGCCTCTGAAGATGAATCATATAATGAGCAAGTCAAATAGTCACGATTACTCGAAGTTTAAAGGTTTTTAGTTAGTAAATTCATCTGGATTACTCGAACGTTACGGTTTTCAAGTGCTAAAATCATCCGAAATGCTCGAAGTTTTCTGTTTTCTTGCGGTGAATTCTATTTACTAGTACTAAATTATAGAACTTTAAAAAATTTAGATTATTGCATTGTCAAAATCGTTCAGTATTGTACGGTATTGAACTCGCGACCAACTTCATTGTACGGTATTGAACTCGCGACCAACTTCATTGTACGGTATTGAACTCGCGACCAACTTCATTGTACGGTATTGAACTCGCGACCAACTTCATATTGCACTTGTAAAGAAACTACTTTCTATCGGAAACAAACATCGGACGCAGACGCCAACACTTGTGTTTCATAACGAATCATGTACACTCGCGTAGTAGGCTGTTTTTGGTTTTGTTTGATTAAATTTGTTTATGAATGAAACTAAAACAGATGTTTCGTGGATTGCCACATGCCAGCTGTTTTGCTACATTTTGGTTTAAATTTCTTGATACAATGTTTAGGATATAGGTAATAGACGCACAATTTCATAAAATTGCTGAGCACCTTCATATAGCATGAAAGTGACAAGGTATAAACTGTCTTCTTTAGCTGGTAATGGGAATGGTCAAAAAATATACTTACAGTTTTACATCCTGAATTTCCTCAAAACGTACATTCTTAGTTCTGCGAATCCGAATTAAATCAACATTCATGGATTCTCAAGCTTGACTACTTATTGCGAAATTGTACTGTAATTTTGACTCTATTCCAAGTGCAATTACATCCTCCTTAGTGCACTCATAATGAAATAAACAATATATTCCAAAGCGTCTTTTTGATAATTACCATTTACAGACTTTTTATTTTCCACACATTATGATTTCAAACATTCATGACAGAACAGAAACACGCTTGCATATGTCAACACGCGGCTCCTCTTTCGCTGATTCAATTCGATGTACTTCATGGAGAATTGTCACAGATAAATTCAATGTATAATCACGAAATTTCGTAGAATCGATACAAATACCAAAATCTGTTCATTCCAGATAAAATGAAAAAGTTGTTCCAATGCGCATTCATTCGCAATATGACTCCAAATTTAAATTTTAAGTAGACCAAAATGTGATTTTTGTTTCAAAAGTTATGTTTAGCGCGCGACTAAGTTCAAATTTATTTGGTCGGAGTTATGTGTACATTAGTAATGGTGTTATGTAATGATGAATCTTCGCTTGTGTATTTCATTTGGAATACGACATATATTAATTTGTTTCTTGTAATGTATTGCTTTTAAATAATTAACTCTTCGGTAGAATATAAAAATTAGAATATACTAGAAAATTTAAAAGAGGAAATAGGACAAGGAAATAAGCAATAAGCTAATGTTCGCTAGACAAAGCAGAACGATGTGAAATGGTTTATGATACCCAAGTTATGCTTAAAAAATAAAAAAGGATTGTTTCGGCCATGAGTGTGTCATTCTAGACGGTTCATACGTAATGATGGTTTTGGATGTACACATAAAAAAAATGCATATGCATTTGGCAGTCTTTGTAGCAATTTTGATTCGTTTCAATTAGTAATCGCTCTACATTTCCGTCGAGTCAAGAAATGACTTGGAACTAGTTGTAGGAACGTATAAACATTTGATGGGTTTTAGTGAAGCGCCTCAGGCAGAAAATACCAAATATTTTGTGTCAGTAAAGACCATTGATGTTCCGATTTCGGCTTTGTCTCCGTCCGCCGCAATATTGTGCTATTAAAACAAAGTTTCATATGTAGTTTCTCAATGGCAATGAATCTACAGATTCTTTCTCGACCTGACGGAAAAGGCCGACATGTTCTGATTGTCATATGTTTGTGATTGTTGGCGTAAATGCCAGGGCGTGTTTCGAGTTATATTTTCATGACATCACTTTTACATTTTAGTACTCTTTCTTTCTTGATATAGGACACCAAGGTAAGAAATGTAAAACGTACTCTTGTCTGCACTCTGTACGACGACAATCAGAAGATAAAGATACTGAATCGATATAACACCGCAGTTATAAAGATTGAATAAAATGTGCGAAGTGTTGCAAACTGTATTTTTCTCAATCAGGTTGTACAGTGACTTCTACATATTTGAATAACGTAAAGTCGACGGCTAAGATGTTAGTTTGACTTGATGTTTTGAAGGATGCACTCCAAGGGCCCTAATGGGACTTTAGGACCATGCATTGAAAACCGCATTCAATGCGCATGCCGAAACATCAGGAATAAAGAACTAAACGCATATTGCAAAGAAATTTCTTTAAAAGGGTTATAGAAAACTACATTTTTTCCGTGTCTTTCACTACAGCTCCATGTTCAGATGCGCAGTTTCAATGTAGTGGAAGCGGGCTCTGCATTCAGAAAAAACTGGAATGTGATGGCGAGAACAACTGCCCAGATGAAAGCGATGAGTCATTACCTAAATGTCTCTCCACGGCAGTTATCGCAGGAATTGGTGTTGGTTGCGGCATCTTGCTAATTCTTATCATTGTTGCAATCGTCATCGGAATAATCTGTTATCAAAGAAAGAAAAGAGCAAGGATAATAAAGGTGAGCTTTATTTAGTTAACGTGTATTAAGAAACGATAAAATAAGCCATCATACAGAGGGATCTGGTTATTCTGTCCACATAACGTGAAGTTATCCCGTTCCTATAAAAGGTGTGAAGCTATCATGTTCACATAACAAGTGTGAAGTTACCATGTCCACATAACAGATACAAAGTAAATCTTGTATTTCATTTCAATAGGACATGAAAACAAGGAAAGAAACCAAAATACATTCTTCCAGTCCCTCAAACAAAACAAGGAAAGAAACCAAAATACATTCTTCCAGTCCCTCAAACAAAACAAGGAAAGAAACCAAAATACATTCTTCCAGTCCCTCAAACAAACTGTCATGGACCTTCATTTCCACGTAGTCGAAGACTAGCAAATAGAATTGGAGCGACTGGGGAAAATGTTGCTTTCAAAACTCTGCCATTATTTATTACATTCGGAGTACTTCCCAATATTACCTCCCCCCCCCCCCCGCCCCATCCCTCCTCGCATGGGCGCTGGCAATATTTTGTGTAGGAGGTGCGGTCAGTCAGTCACGGCAGGGAGAATTAGTTGCGTAGTTAGCATGGTAAGCAGTCTGAAATCAAAACTAATGTTTACTAATATAAAGTATGATTTCCAGTAGGGTTACATGACCGTCTTGACCTCAGCTGCGAACGCCCATTTCTCTTTTGATTAGCTGAATCTTTAGAACATTCAATGTCCACATGCATATAGAACCAAACATTAGTGCCCATTTTTAAATGATATTTAAGTCCAGTAGTCTGTGCAAGCATCATTGGGTAGCAAAAGAGGGCAAACTGTCGATGAGCCTCATTTGCAATGAACACAAATGAAAGTTTATATTTTTCGCACTGGGGAAAAATCTTATTTATTTGACCAAACCGCAAAATCGTTTAGTAAAAGTAACCTTAATATACATTCCTTTGTTTCAGTCGCTGACCTTTCCGTTAAATGACGTGTGACATTATTTGTGATGTCATTTATTATTATATCACATGCTGCATACATATTGGAGCTCAAATGGGTAATGATTTAATACAGAATTTATTAAACTTATTGAATAATGTTATACATTTCACTCGCGAATGCTGGCAAAAGCTGGACATTATTAAACGAGGTTCATAAATTAAATATTAAATCACTGTCAATTTGAAATTACGTTCATCTTATAGTTTTAAAAAAAAATAGTTTAGAGAAAAAAAAGAAATATTTTCATTCACACTTATTCAAACCATGTATCCTTTATGTATCACTCATTAAAAATAGTACCAGACGCTATTTCAGTTAATAATGCGCAATTCAATAACCAGTAACATTTAAAAGAATATATTGTTAAAACAAATTATAGTTCAAAGATCAGCTGTCCTTTCAAATCAGTAGAACAGCTGACACATACATCATCATCAGATATAATGGAAATTAATGTGTGATGACTGAATGATCACTATAATGCAATACATAAGATAGATTTAAGACAGAAATGTTTGCATAGAGTAAGATGAAACTAGAACCAGTCTCATCATTTACTATATACATCGTTATGTTTATACTAAAACATAATGCAATGTAATTGTTGTGCATAGCATGTAATAACAACAGAGGATATACATGCATAAGCGAATTCATTAATTTATTTTTAGCAGCGTAGCCATTGTAAAACACCCATAACACTGGTCTACAGCCAAAATGCTTCTGAAATAAATGTAGTCAAACTTTGCTAATTCGAGATCATTGCGAACGCAAATGATGCTTAAAATTGTTGATTGGCTCTGGTTTTAAAGATATGATACTGTGTCAGTATATACGACCCTTGACATGGAAATGGCGGAGGAAAACTGAGTTTTAAACGGAAGGGATCTCAATTTAGACCAGAAATGACTAAAATAAATCTTTGAATGGACTTACGAATAAATATATGACTGGATTTGGACAGTACTTGCTTTTTAGACAAAACAATAAATGATGCAATGAGAAGCCGGTATTGCCGAATACATGAACTGCATCGTGTTATTCATCGAATTCATGGATGATGCAATCATAACTAAGCTTGCATCACTCTGGTGAACATGTCGTTACTATATCAGCACTAAAATTATCCAGTGCCGTGCTCTCTTATTTGTCGGTGTTTGATTTTGTAAAGAGACACATATATTGTGTGAAACAGCATAGAACTTCTGCTATCGCTGTGGTAAAGAATCAGAAACGCACAGTATTACCACTATAGCTAAGAAAACCTTTACTTTGGCTGCAAAATTGGAGATCAAGACAAGAGGTGGGCCACACACTTATGCTAGAACACTTGTGCAACTCTTCGCCAGTGGTTGAACAGTAAAAGGGAATCTATGCTTTTTGCAGTGCCAATGATTTGGAGAGAGCCAAGAGATCATATCAGCTATTGTTAATTCTTCTTAGTGCCTCCAGTTGGGAAAGCTGTGTCTTAGAAAAAAAGTGGCTTTCCAAACATTTCATGAGCTATATGCCAAGTACCCCAAGGAGAAGGACTACCGGTTCCTGGTGCACCACAATCATTCTCACTTGAGTAAGATTAGGAAGAGGATGAAGCGTCTAGTCCTAAACCATCAACGTCACATGACCCATATTTTCTACATTCCTGATCTTCGGAACCACACCTCATAACATAAGGTAAACTGAATAACTTTGTCAGGGATTTGGAACTATCCAAGAGTAAGGCAGAGGTGTTGGGCTCCAGACTACAGCAATGGAATCGGGCAGTAGATGTTAAGGTATCTATGGTCCGTGACCGTCCAAAGGATCTTGTTCCATTCTTCTTTTATCCTGCAACAACATTGATGGTGTGATGGAAGCCATCAACATCACTCATGATCCAGAGGAGTGGAAACTGTTCATTGATTCATCGAAGACAAGTCTTAAATCTGTTTTGTTGCATAATAGCAATGCTTTGATTTGAAGGATTTTGCTCTTTGCTCTGCCTGCAGATTGGATACCCAAAATACTGCTGTTTACTCTGAGAATGGCATAGTTGTGCTAGAGATTCCCACTGCATCAAGAGAGTGACCACTGACAGTCATTGGGGCCTAGGAGTAAAAGTGTTCAGTATTCATAACTTGCTGAATCAAGAAAGATGGGTCTGATGACGAACTTTTTCATAGCACAAGAAGCTTTCAATTACCTGTGTGGAAATTCTGCAAGGTTAAGTGAAGCTAAGATAAGATTGTTTGTCCACAAATTCTTGATTTTCGAGATGATGTAGTTGATCGTGCACTGCATGGCAAGGAAAAGAAGCCATGGAAAACCTTCCAGTTAGTAGCAACAAATGTTCAATTTTCGCATAACCAACAAGGCAGACAACTAAGAGAGTTGGTGGAAAACATCCTCAAGACATAAAAAACAATGGTTGCAACATGCACTAAAGATGCATATTTTGCACTCTCATCTAGATTGTTTCCCCCGAACTGTGGAGCACGGTGAACGATTTAACCAGAACATTTCAACAATGGAGAAACGCTATCAGGACAAATGGAGCCAATCAATGTTTGCAGACTATTGCTGGACAGTGACACGAGAAATTCCATTTAATGAATGCAAGAGACAAGACAAGAAGCATCGAATAAATAAACAATGAATAAGGGCTGAACTATTTTCTTATATATACATAATAGTTTTTTGCCTTTTGTTTCATAATAAATTTCATTTATATATCCCTTTCGCTTGTTTTTATTAAAATTGTCACATAAACAGGACAGGTGCGATATCATCATGTAAAGTAACAACAAACATATGAAAATACCTAGGGTCACAATTTATGATTAAAACGGCTTTCTACACATTATATATTACCGTAAAAAAAACTTAAATATCTTGGAAACCGTTACAAATCAGTTGTTTTAATTGTCATATTTGAATTCAGCACATCAAAAGCTAAAAAACGTAAAACATTTTATCTCTGAAGCAGACGACTTCTAAACAATTGTACACCAGTGTAATATGATATATTAACAGTAGTTCGAAAAGTACAGAGCCATTACTAACTTTGATCGCTTATTTACATGACACTCTTTCCATGTTTGAATACTACTAAACAGAACTTTGCACGTTTGGTCCCCTTTATTTACGTGCAAACAGGACAGAAGGACGATCGGCAAAGTGATAAAGCTGCAAGAAGAAGCTTATAATGCGAAATTTGTATTCATCCAATTCTCGTAAATGCTAGTTTCAAGGGAATATAATGTACAACAGCGATGCCTCTTTTCCTGTAGTTAGCGATAACAACACGGAGAATGGGTCATCTTAATGGGTTTAGCCAGTCGGGTTGTTTTTGATGACTGTATCATCTTCTTTTGTCCCATCGTTATCGAACTTTCAGAGAGCTGTACAAAGCAGACATGTATGCGAGTACAAAACTGCTGTCCAGTCACAGCCCAGTGCACCGGATGTTATTATGAGAACACGTGATACGTCTGAGAACAATGTATCCCAGAGGCAACTAGAAGATATTCCGAGTACATACTGGGAAATTCGACTGAGCCAGGTGGAGATTACGCCAATCACTGAAATCTAACGTATTGTGGAATATGGAGGCAAGTACGTGTTTGCATGCATGTCATCTCTTTCATATATATATACATGTATATATATATATATATATATATATATATATATATATATATATATATATATATATATATATATATATATATATATATATATAGAGAGAGAGAGAGAGAGAGAGAGACAGAGAGAGAGAGAGACAGAGAGAGAGAGAGACAGACAGACATTCATACAAAGACAGAAAGTGACAGAGAGACAGACAAAGAAAGAGACCGACAAAGAGAGATAGACAGAGAAAGAGATGATACTTCTTTCACGCAAACAATACCTGAAGAAACTGGAGAGAGAGAGAGAGAGAGAGAGAGAGAGAGAGAGAGAGAGAGAGAGAGAGAGAGAGAGAGAGAGACATGGACAGACAGACAGACATACCAAGACAGAGAGATGAAAAAATTGTATACTACTTTTGTATTTTTGTAAATCTGTTCTGTGAAAAAAGCGTATGAAACGACAAGATCAGTAAGAGCTAAAAGCAGAATTACATTAAGCCGTGTAGTACAACGTTTTTTTTTACAGGTTAGACAACGACAACAAATCTGAATTTCACTGATGGATCCTATAAAAGCTGCGTAACATCGTTTAAAAGTAGTGAAAGAACTCATTGAAGTTCCCTCTGATGCATGAATACCATCCAACTTTTCTTACTGACACAAAGTCGAAAACTACAGTTGAGAAAGTGTCCAGAGTTGTCTTTATCTAGTGTCAAAGAATATCGGATGCTTCGTGGTACTTTTTTTTATCAATAGAAAGAAATGTTTTTATATTTTGCAGTTTTGTGTGTGTGTGTGTGTGTGTGTGTGTGTGAGAGAGAGAGAGAGAGAGAGAGAGAGAGAGAGAGAGAGAGAGAGAGAGAAAACCATAGCGTCATTGATATCAATTTTTTAAAAAAAATGTACTTCTTTATTTTCAAGCCACTGTATCAAAATGCTTACTTAAAGTTGACACTGACATAATAGTCCTACAATTACGTTGTCAATTAAACCAATTGTTTTTCTCACGTCTTCAAATAGTTTTCAAAGTTACTGAAAAAGAAGGTGACACTTAAATTCGTCACTTAGAAGAACAATGAAAAGCGACCATTGATGGAACGAAAGGTATTCAGCTGCAGGTTTAATTCAATATCTTCAGAAAATACAAAAGAACACATAATTTCTATGACTAAAGCAAATTGACACGACATAAAAAAATGTCATTGTACCAATATACACAGCACACCAAAATATCATTGTACGAATTTACACAACACACCAAAATATCATTGTTCGAATTTACACAACACACCAAAATATCATTGTACGAATTTACACAACACACCAAAATATCATTGTACGAATTTACACAACACACCAAAATATCATTGTATGAATTTACACAACACACCAAAATATCATTGTTCGAATTTACACAACACACCAAAATATCATTGTACCAATATACACAACACACCAAAATATCATTGTACGAATTTACACAACACACCAAAATATCATTGTACGAATTTACACAGCACACCAAAATATCATTGTACGAATTTACACAGCACACCAAAATATCATTGTACGAATTTACACAACACACCAACATATCATTGTACGAATTTACACAGCACACCAAAATATCATTGTACGAATTTACACAACACAAAATATAATTATTGATGATCATTAAGAAACTTGGAAGCAATCTTTCAAGGATTTTCCCAGTTGAAGTTTACATTTCCATTCATTTAATTTTAAATATTTTCCTGTTTTCTGTTGTATTTAAATGTTTATTCATTTAAGTGTTATTTCTTTCATCTATACTTTTGTATGTAAATTGTCATTCATTTTTATGTGCGATTGGTTTCCTATACACTGTTTATTTTCTATGCAAGCTTTTTGTTTATATGACCTTTTCTACAGTTAGTTAATGACTCAAACAAATGTAACTAGTTTATTTTAGATTGAATATGTCATGTTTTTTTCT
This sequence comes from Unio delphinus, assembly GCA_029339505.1. Lineage (NCBI taxonomy): Eukaryota > Metazoa > Mollusca > Bivalvia > Unionida > Unionidae > Unio > Unio delphinus. The sequence continues at coordinate 12,812,067 of JAQISU010001235.1, forward strand.
ATTAATGTCGATTGCAAGCTATTATTGTGTGTGTGTACAGAAACGCAACATCATGTCCAACACCAGGCAGACCAGTCTCCTATCACTTAGCGTCTAGCGATGCAGCTGATAGTACCAATTTTTATAAATCTTTGGTCTGACTCGGTAGGGGTTTGAACCCGCGACCTCCCGCATCCGAGGAGGGAGCTCTAACCACTAGGCTACCAGAGCGGTGACTTATTATTATAAATGTGTTTTAGGTGGATAGCCATGTTAATCCGTTTTATTAAAATAGCTTTTTGCTCTCCTACCTCCGCTCTATTGTAGCGTAATTTTAAAATCTTTTTTCGTCTGAGTGAAATTTAGTAAATCCATAAATATACAAACGTGTCGTACCGTTTTATATCAGTAAGGTTAGTAATAACGTATATAGTATATTATATCATCCATCCAACTGCGAACAACGTAGAACCATATAATTTACGGTCAGACCTGAGTCTTCATTTATTATATATATATATATATATATATATATATATATATATATATATATATATATATATATATATATATATATATATATATATATATATCAGTGCTGTAATACGATTTTATCCAGAAGTGCGTTAGGGGTGGGTCGAGTTTATATGCACCCTAATTTCAGTAAATATTGACTGCTCCCTGTACCATTTGGATCACACCTGATTTTTGAGGTTTACTTTATTAGTCCGAGACTGTGTGTGTATTGTGCAATATCCTGTGAGTTCAATTTGTATACAATTTTTTAAATAATAGCTAAGAATATAAATAATATTAGATTTAGAATATGTAATCAAATAAAGGAATAAAAAAAATGTCTTCGTGTTGCATTTTCATTTAACGGCTACAAAGCCTTAGAGTAACTGCACAATTATTTTTTTAGTTTCAGGCTCCCAAGCAAAATAATTGCATTTGGGAGTTGATTTCCTGAAAGTAGGGTTCAATGCGGCTGCTTCGTTCGCCTTGCCCTAGGGCCGGGCCTGGTTATATTTATGCATTCAGTATGCATTCATACGATTACATTATGAAGGAACAGAAATTACAATGATGTAAATTTTGAATGATTGAAAGTAATTATTACGCAATGTATTTTTCATCTGTAGACAAACGTAGTATAGTCTCAGATTGTACTGAAACTATTCAAAGTTTTACTTGGGTGAAACCGAAATGACGTATATTTTGCAACACTATAACCACACGCCAGTATATCTGAGCACGTGTAAAAAAATATACGTTTTTAAGGTTTGGAACGAATTATCGTTGCACAACATCATTCGGAAACAGACGATGTCAATTGGTATTGGTATAAGGTAAAGTTTTATCTGTCTTTAGGTCAAATTCACAATACGGGTCTCGTGAAAAGGAACGTTTGGCTTACCAGGCCGAAGAACTAATTATTTTCTTTTACTTCAGCTATTTATATATTCCGAAATGTAGACCAGGAGATGTGTGATTTGTTCGACGTTTAAGGCTTGCCCGTGCTTCATCCAGTAACGCTGCAAATAAAACGAACTTGGCACAGGGAGCTGCGACAACACAGGTCTGATACCTTCGCACGTGAATGTAAAACACCGTCCTATATGATGGCCTTATTTACGTTTGCATGTCATATTCTGTGTGTGAAAAATACAAAGTAGGTATTCAACATCCATGCTTGTAAGCAGTTTGTTTTTATACCAGACTTTATTTTGTCGCCTCTTTGCCATTTCGTATCGGTTGCCTCAATGCCCTGATGACGTTTCTTTTAAATAAGACATGCGCTTGAGTTTGAGAGATTTATGGCAAGCCTGAAATTGTTATCAGGGGTCACACGAAAGTCTGGTTGAAGTGAAACATGTCCAGGTTTAGATTTTTAATGTGCAGCAAAGAACTCGTGTAGAAGAGATGACATTTATCAGACAGTTATTCTTCATCCCTTTCAGCTGGACTATGATGGTGAAACGATGAAAGCCAGCCGAACCAGGCCGTACGCTTCCCCTGCCTTAGCACGTCATAACGGCATAAAGACGACATCCGCTTAAGAACAAGACAACTCTGCATGTAAGCATTGGATGTGACATTTCCGTTTGTGCTCGGAGAATCCAATCGAATGATTTTTATATTCCATCATAGGAAATGTTTTTATTAGGAAATATCGTTCATATGAACTCGAGAACTAAGAGGAAAAATGACATTTTTTATGTGTAATCAAAACCGGAAAAATGCAGATAATGAAGGCTTTCCCTTTTGAGAACTTTTCAAGACCCTAATTTTGTATTTCTGCAGTTGCCCAAAGAGGTGTTTTGATTCTTTTCCGTTATTTCAAGGAACGTTGCAAAGAATTATTATTATCAACACAACGTTTATGTCTATGATATTGACTGATATTATAACGATCTACCTCTTTTAATAATTTAGCAACTGAAACAATGTCTCTGTTTTAGCCGTACAATATATCATCAAATAATATTGTAATTGTGTATTAGTCTACAACACATACCCAGTTTAATCCCATATTATATATCTTAATTATATATGTTCAGAGTTTTCATAATGTAAACGAAAATTAACCAACTTCCCTGACTCGGGACAAGCTCAAATTCGGCCGCGCAAACTCACATGTGTACGGTAATAGCCCGTAGGCAAGTCTATTGTAAACTGAGAGGGATGCAAGATACTAAATATTGTATTGGACGTCAGTGTATGAGTAAAAAATAGAAAACTATGTGGGGGGTCGTGTTCAGTTCTTAATGCTTTATGTTTTGCAAGTTTTATCCCTGCGATCTCGCCACAATATATGTATCAGCACCTTCATTGAGCATTTATTTGTTCCGTATAGGTGGCTACAATTTATATCATCTATTGTATGTGTCATTTACATCTTGTAACCAATGTCAAGATCAGTCTCGCATTTTCTCACGGCGCAGACGAAATAATAAAAATATTAACTATTTAAAGGAAGTTTAGACAAATAAGGAATAAACAATTATATTTGAACTCATCAGTTACATTGTAATCGCAATATTTGTACATATGCGGGATTCGCTAATTTTCATGTTCTAAGTTAGCCTTGGACAGTTTGTCCGAGTATTTCAAAGGTAGTTTTGATCATTGTCGCCATTTTTATTGACACTGTGTTAATTGCTAAAAGTACAAGTGGTGACAATTCTTGGAAATATTTGTGTTTGGATATAAAAGGCTATCAACGATTAGCTATCCGGCGGATTATGTTCTAAGCGTGCTTATGTTAAGAAACTGTAAAGCCGATGTTTATGATATTTACGTAATAATAGAAAGAGACTCGATATATACTGATAGGCACAAACTAAATGGAAAAATATAATTGTTTCCAAATGATTCTCAAAATTTGGACTCTGAAACATTTGGATGTATGTCAATGATCTGAAAGCGACTATTTGATAATTGTACAATAAATGGAGTCTAAATAAATCATAACAGTTGCTTTAATCTCTCTAAATAAATAAATAAATAAATAAATAAATAAATAAATAAATAAATCCTAACAGTCTTGCTTGAGGTAACTTCAAATTTTCCAAAGGCAAGCTACATTTACATTTTCTAACTTTATAAATATGTTAATATATATATAATATATATATATTTCTCGTATGTGATTTATAATCCTCGTAGAGACAAAACTAATGAGAAAGAAGGATGCAATGGTATCATCATGCATGGTTTCATAATTTTATGATTAAATGTACACTAAAGATAAAACATTAGTCTTCAATTTATTTAATAGAATAATTTACATGTGCTCATTTATTTTTTTACGTAAGTTGCCACGTTTGATAGTATGTATGCATGTATGTATGTATGTATGTATGTATGTATGTATGTATGTATGTATGTATGTATGTATGTATGTATGTATGTATGTATGTATGTATGTATCTATGTATGTATCTATGTATGTATGTATGTATGTATGTATGTATGTATGTATGTATGTATGTATGTATGTATGTATGTATGTATGTATGTATGTATGTATGGATGTATGTATGTACTTTTAATTAGCATGCTTAATCATTCTCTAAAGATTTGGTTGCAAAGTTTTCCAAATTATGTAAAATATGTTTTCATTGAACTATGATTATGGAAATAATGTAAACAACGAACTTTTGTGATCACTTTGTCTAAGGACAGAAAAAAATGGACATGTTTTGGCTATACTTCGATGTACCAACAAGCTAGCCTTTATTACCAGATTCGCCTTAATGCATTCTCTTATTTTTTATCACTAGTTACCATGAATCAATATTTCGATATGAATAATCATGCAATATCCAATGCATTTCACTCATTTATATTTTTATTCTTTGTACATAAATAAATGATATATAAGTAGATTCTGTGTTTTTCTTAATATTATTTGTTTCCTTACTCTTCATAATTCCTAATGTCATAATTCGTCATTTTATAAATAATTACATATTGGTAGTTTTTTTTTATCCTAACAGGAGCCTAATATAAACAGTATGATGAGCTAATGTGCAAATCTGCCACAAAATCGTAAATACGGGCAGAGATTTGTCTCCTCTGCTTTCTTTCTTTATAATATAAATTGTACTGTTAGACCTGCTTTTTTGTCTTTCGTAAATATTCCTAATTCGACTTGTGCATCGACCGCCCGGACTGATATATACACATTTAGGAGTCTTACTCGTGTATTATGGAAGATAGTTTTTGTGTTTTCTGACTTCAGATCACTATCTAGTCTTTCAAGTGTGAGCAATTTAAATTACATCATAGTTTATTACGACTCTATAGACTTATGCAGTATAAAAGAGCTGGACCAAGATTGAAATAAACAATAACATGTTCGCAAATCCAAAATCTATCATTCAGGTCATGTAGAAAATGAACATGATTTTGGACAATCAATAACACGTAAAGCTAACAAACAATGCAAATGCAATATTATAATATTGGATAATCGACACTCATTTCTAAAGATTAATTCACTTGGAATTGTAAGGCTTAGGTTAAATGATGTTACCTCGACGCTTTGTCGCAAACCAAAGAGCATGTCATGGGTAACACACGTCACTTCTGGGCACCAAACAATTGCCTTTATTTCGAAACCGAGAATGCCTAAATCTAAGCCAAGGCAAGAGAGAAAATATATTCTACAAATAGATTGGGACTATATTTTATTGACCTGACCCGGAAATTATAATTATTACCTGAATCCTATCAGACTAACCTCTATATTATTGATTGGTTGGTCAAAGTATTTCAATGTTACTTCAGCTTTATTTATGAAATCAGATTGCTGTTCTGGCAAGTAAGATGTGGGATAACTGTCGGAAAGAGTGTAATGTTGGTGTAAAGCACGGTGTAATTTTGGTCCAAATGCTGCTGAGAGGCCAAACTAAATTTTCTATAATTTGCTTAAATATAGCAATTGTTTAGTGTGGTAGAAACGTAATTGCAAAGCAATAATTGCCTTTTTATAGATGCAAGAATATATATATATATATATATATATATATATATATATATATATATATATATATATATATATATATATATATATATATATATATATATATATAAGCAAGATAAACTTAATTACCTTGCATACTTCTAAAATGCCAGCATCTATTTTTGGAAGTGAAAACGCATACAGGAAATTAGTGTTGATTCGAAAACACTGGCCGAACATAATTCCACGGCTGTTTTACAGTTGCCGTGTCCCCAAAAAAGGAGGATCTAATGTTTCAGGTGAATTAATAAAAGTGACGTTATTATTATTTGTTATTTCATATGTTGCTAGAAAAGTGTTTGTTGCAAGAACCATATACAATAAATTATATTGAATATAAAATTAGATTATATTCTTTTGCAAATTTGTATATTAAGGAAGAATGTTTTGTCCAATTAATTCCACAGAAATAAGGGCCCTTTCATATTGTAGAAAGTTAATTCCTCTAACATTATATATTTTTTTTCCTTTCGCCCATTAAATGAATTGTCGATTAATCTGGACAATAATGTGTATAAATTGTACAAACATTTTAAATCATTTCCGCAAAAAAGTGAAAACACCCTTTCGACCATAGTATTTTCATTATACTTTGGAGCTTTACTAAGGAGATCTGAAAGATTCTTTGAAATGAACATTTTCAAGAATATGTTATAAGAAATAAAAACATCATTCAAAAATAAATTATCAACATTTTATTTGCTCTTTTCTATGCAATTTATGCGAAATTTGTTACTTCCTTCAAACCTTAAAACAGTAAAATATTAGTTTACTCAATTTCGCATTTTGGTAAATATGCGTCTGACCCGTTCTAATTTGACAGAAAGTGTGACATTTTTTTTGTCAGTCATTCCAAGTCCTCTTTCTTCGTACCTTTTGTTTATTACTTTTATTTTTATTTTTTCAACTGACCCTTTTCTCTAGTATTTATTTATTAAAGTATTTAATTTTTAATGTACTTTTCGGAAAAACTTGGTTAACTTATTAATATTTGATTTAGTTTTGATAAAGCAGGTAACGTTATTACAATATGTTTCCAATATACGGTAGGAATTCTTTTTGACCTTTGAGTCAAATTATTTTGATGTTCTGAATCATCCAAAAATATTTCAAGTCATTTGCGTACTGAGATATTAGAAATATATTTCCATCTCTACTAATACAATTTATATCATTATTCTATGTTAATCACTAATAACAGTTATCTCTACACAGAGTAAAATCAATCAAAGTGAAACGAGATCTGTATCTTCTCTATATTTAAAAAGCCAATATGAATAACACGATAACGTCTATCTGAAAATGTTTGAACAAGAAAGCATCATTAAATTTGTTATAATAGATTTTCAAATAAGCATTTACTTAGAAAACAATTAAATAAAGATAAAATATAATTTTCATACACATTTAAAACATGAATCGGTCAAAGTTTAAACATTAAAGATGATAAATTTATGATATTTAAAACACGTAGTAACTTGAGTCTGTGTAATTTATAACACTTTGTCCTCGGGTGCTAAAGCACCCGATTAACAAAACTAAAAAATATATGACATATTCATAAACAATGTTTAGACTCTTAACAAACAGTGTATAAGACATGTAAGTACAATATAAGCTAGAAAGATGTCTTCATGTGTTTTGAATATAAGGACCTCATTCTGACTTATAAAGGTATATTTTTTCTGAACAGAATTTTAAAAGAATTGCACTTTTTGAAGTTTTATATGGCATAGAAGTAAATTTATAATGATGATAATGAGAACCAACAGCACAGTACAAGTGCAGATGTTGGGCACAATTGTCATACTGTCAATTTGTATAATGGTTTAATTTAAATGTTAAGGACAAATTTTATATTTTTTTTTATCTGTTTTTCTGTGTTCTATTTTAATGTGCATTAAATCCTACAACTGCATGTTGCTATTAATAAACATGACATTCCAACTGAAAGTTTTAGCATGAACACGTTGTCAGTACTGTAGGCACGTTACTTTTTCCCCATGCAGTTTCTAAATTTGTTTGTCAGTAATGGTATTTCCAGTATATCCGAATCATAACAAATCGTATATTTATCTCTTTTTTATGAGCTCACGATGAAGTGTTTGTTATACGATGTTTGTTTGTTTGTTTGTTTTGGGGACGGGGTGAGGCGTCGGGAAGGGGAAGCGGATCTGTAAAAATAAAATTGCTATGGTTTACAAATTTCACTAATGGGCACCCATCGTTGCCAAAACAAAAATTTATTGTGCACTGTCGTAAGAAAACGTACCGGTCAATCACATCCCATTGCTCATTTTCTAAAGAATAAATAATTTCTTTTAAATCAATACAAAAATGCCTAAATCAAAGCCACGGATCACCACCAGAGAGAAAAATATTCTTAAAAAAATGTTTGACTACATTCGTAAGATACTACCCTGGTAGTAATAATTGTGCTCTGAGTCCTTTCTTACCATCGAGGTTCGCAATGGACAGGTTGAACATTAATGCACATATCTTTTAGGATTGCTGCTTCCAATTTCCGAAACAGTTTTGTCTGCACATCTACCGGAAGGAACGGATTGTACAAATGTGTGTTGTATTGCCTGCGAATCTAACGCAGAGCTTAACGCTGGTGAAAAATGAGGAGAACTTCAAGCTGCTAATCAATTTAGGAATGGTCTTTTAATTGTTTTAAATCTCCATTCACACAAGACCTGTTACTCAGTTCATCGACCTTGTTAAAAATGATATCGATAATGTTATATACATTTGATTTAATTTATATTTGATTTAATTGTTTGTTTTTTAGTTTTAAAATGCTTTATTAATTTTTTTCCATTACAAGATATTGTAATGTAATTTTATTTACTGGATTTGATATTTTCCAGAAATTCAGTTCAGTTTATCGAAATCCTAATATTAGAACTTTGTATCCTTGTCCTTATTTCATAATTTTAAATATATAACTATTTTATATTTTTAATTCATTCTTCGTGTGGGATTTATATAGTGAAATCGAGGCTGTACTGGGAATACGTGACTTTAAACATTTAGATATCTTCTACATTGTTCTCGAAATATGTAGCAATTATTTCAAAATTCTGGTTTTACCGGGAAGATCTTGCGCAGTAGCCAGGTTCTATATTGATTTTTAGAGAGAAAACATTCATTTGGGCTTTTAAACACTTAGACGTCAAGGTGTTTTTCTTTTGTGACCAGTTGAAGTTTAATTTTAATTTTTCGTCAGATTATTTGGATTCTAAGAAGATTATTTTCCCCTGGAAATACGTCTGCTCGGAATTAATTCTTGGACAAAGAATTGCAATTTACAGAATTCAAACACCAGAATATTATTTTCTGTGGATCAGCATAGAACTGTTAACTCTTCAGTACTATACTGAATGCAGTATACGACACCGCCTTTCATTTTGAGAGTATGACATTTTTGGATTTTCGTCGGGACTCGAACTAGGATTCATTAGAACGTTTATTACTAGGACTTCTTTTTTTTTTTTTAGTTCTTGGATTATTCTTGGATTATTTTGGAATTTGATTCTTAAAAGCGTAAGTTCGTTTTTTCATTTTTACCTTGCTTTTTCTAGAGAAAAAATATTTGATAAATTTTACAAAGTTTGTTGTCTTCCCATTTTTTAATTGTTTAAAAAAGCTTAAACACATAACAATACCATATATGTCTTAATACATCATTAAAATTACGGAACTGATAAAGTCACACATTTGATGAATATTTTAATCTTTTTATAATTTAAAGAACAATCGTTAGATATAATTACAATTCAAAGCAAAGTATTAAATACCGGAACATTTCACATTAACAGCATTGTCGTATCTTACAAATAATGATAAGATTAAGGGAGACAACGTTTCATTTGCCATTGACAGGCCTCAAATAGTTTTTCATTGCATTTACTGGCCTCAAATTACAATTATTTGTCACTGCTATTGACAGGCCTCAAATCACAATTATTTGTCACTGCTATTGACAGGCCTCAAATCACAATTATTTGTCACTGCTATTGACAGGCCTTAAATCACAATTATTTGTCACTGCTATTGTCAGGCCTCAAATTACAATTATTTTTCATTGCCATTGACAGGCCTCAGATCACAATTCTTTTTCGTTTCACATAGTCTTCTTATTTGTTTGTCATTATTGAATTTTCCAGTATGTCCAACTTGTTATAAATCATGTCAATCTCAAATATCATCAAAAATGAATTCAAAGTGATCTTCTGGTGTTACGAATTTAGGCTCTAATAAACGATAACAAAGAAAAGTAAAAACAACAAGCTTTGTAAAAAGTTGCAAATAATTTGTTTCCCTGAAAAAGGATTGTAAAAATGAAAAGGAACTTCCAGTTTTAAGAATCTAATCCAAACATAATACACGAATTAAATTACAAAAGTCCTAGTAATTAAATGTTTTAATAGATTCAAGTTTGAGTCCTGTTGGAAAATCAAAGATGGAAGATGATGACGTATGCTGAAGTCTGTTTTGTGTTTATCTATATTTTCTTGCAGAATCACAAGATTTAACACTCCGTTGCTGGAAATCCGGATAATAGTTACATAAACTGTCCTCTGTCCAAGAATCATGTATGAGCACATCAAATATTTCCAGAGCTAAGAATTAATTCTTTAAAATCTAAATGAACTGAAAAATTGTTAACATGGATTCAAAACCAAAAAAAAGATTAGATAAAATAAAAATGAATTGATATAATTTGCAAAAGCCCAGAACTGAGAGTATTTCTCTAAAACAAAGTTTATATCGTGTTCTTATACGCAGTTACGAAAATGCTCCAAATTGCAAAATCGCGATAAAGGGAGGAAGACGCGTGATCTTTTATATCACATATTCCCAACAAGACCCTGGAGAAAACTAATCCCTTTTACTTTAACAATAAAAAGTTGTTTACTTCTTCATTAGTCCCATCTTGACCTTGACAACAACCAATCATTTAAAAATAACAATAAAATATATTTACGTGGTTCTCGCTAACCTTAAATCAAGGTCAATATTACTTGTTTACCAAAGAAAATTCGGTAGACCCATTTTCTGTTTGTTTTAAATCATCTCTAGTGAATAAATTTATAGTATAATGGCATGTAATGAAAAATATAAAGCAATTTAAAACTTACAAACAATATTAAATTAAAACAAATATATATTAAATCAGATATACGTAACACTGGGCATAGATAATCCGACATTTTCTAGAGAGGTTGGACTGTAAACACAACAATTGTGCAATGTGTTACAGATTTCCCCAAATAGACAACCACACCAGAGTACTCAAACTACCTAATAAACAATTTCCTTTACATCAAAATCAATACCAATGTCAAAATCTAACTCATGTGTCGCTAGTAAATAAAAAAAAAATGCTTTAAAAATAGTCCGCGACGATATGCGTGGGTATTGACCCGGAAGTAATAATTATGACCGAAGTTGATAAAGTTTCCGCTGCAGGGTGTTCGAGAAGCAATAAAATATGGGAAGGTTTAGGGCAAAGGTTTAAATCTACACCGTTCACAGTGGACATAAATATTCACTTCTTTAGTCCTCGCGTACTATGTATGAATATTTGGAAAACCATGTACTGTCTTAAGCAGATATTAAATCAAAATGACTACTTCCGTGTTCATATAAAGAACTTGCAATAGAAGTGTTCGATTTTACCTGTCCTTGAAAAACAAAACCGAATTTTCCAAATGCATGAATGTTTATTTTCTTAAAAGTATATTTATAAAAATTTAAATATAGATAAAAGAACGAAAGAAAAACATTGTTTGCTCACCTTTCCAAAAATATTTTTATTATTAACCTCTGAAATTCAGAAAGAAAAAATATATATGCGGAGCTAGAAGCCCCTGTGATGTGCGTATCAGAAATAAGACATAACCGTTTATTCTCATACCCACGTCAACCCCATCATTTAAATATCACAATAAAGAAAGCTATATGTTTTTTCAACTTCCCAATCTCCCAGGAATATGTAGGTTTTGGTAAAATTGATTTCGAATGGGGAAAATCTGCAGAATTGTATATCTATTCGATAATAATATAATATGATATGATATGATATGATATGATATGATATGATATGATATGATATGATATGATATGATATGATATGATATGATATGATATGATATGATATGATATGATATGATATGATATGATAAGATATGATATGATATGATATGATATGATATGATATGATATGATATGATATAATATAATATAATATAATATAATATAATATAATATAATATAATATAATATAATATAATATAATATAATATAATATAATATAATATAGACCGATTAAAGTCCTTATTTTTCAGCCATGTTGAAATTACCGATTTTTCTCTAATCCATTTCGCACACATCTCCAAATTTAAATGTAAAGTATTGATTTCTTTCACAAATAGAAATTATGTTCAATATACATATAAAGAATGGTATAAACTTTTCAACGCTAGCTTGTGTTCACAATGAAATTAAAATAGTGCTGTTCGACCTAATACAACGAAGATGGGTCTGGAGAGAGGCATGCATTTAAACATTGGTTTGGGTCGTTAATGTTTGTAAAATGAGAATTATAGAACAATGGAAATTTAACATTAGGCCGCCATATTTTGCGACATGACATCCTGTATACAGTGTCAGTTTTCTCACTAAAGTGTATTCCATTGTAACGGTAAACAAATCTGTTTTCGCACCAAATTGCGTGTTATTGTAAGAGTTAACGTTGTTTTGTTTCCAACGCTAAAGAACAAACAAAACAGGCATTAGTTTAGAGTACGTTTATATAAATGTAGAGATATCTATTATTTTGTTTTTCAAAGGTCAAAAGCGAAAATTTCATTGAAATCATCGGTCGTGTACTTTGTACTAGTTAGTAAAATAAATTGTATGTCTGTCTATAAAAGAGTTTATCATACACTATTAGGTAGGACTACTTACAGACCGTTTACCCATAATCATACGTATATATATTTAAGAAGTCCAGAAATTCAATAATAATAATCTAATTAATCGAATGCATGTTTACATAGAAGGTACGGCCAATCCGTACCCATGTCTATTCGTACCCAGTTGAGGGGCACCGAGTGGCCGAGTGGTCTAAAGCGCTCTCCGTTACGGATCACTGCCATCTCACCTCCGTCTACGTGGATTCGAGTCTAAGATTCGGCTTATGTAGTTATGTGAGAAAGCTTGCCAGTAGCTTCTCGTGGGTCGGTGGTTCTTTCCGGGGGTTTTCCTGGGTTCTTCCTCCACCAATAATACTAGCCGCCATGTGTAGCCTATAATGTGCAGAAAAATGGCTTTAAACCCTACAACAACAGCATCGTACCCAGTAGAAATTAATCGTTTCGTACCCAAGGTGATGGTCGTGTGTGCGTGTGGGTGTGTGTACACACACACACACACACACACACACACACACACACACACACATATATATACATACATACATACATACATACATACATACATACATACATACATACATACATACATACATACATACATACATACATACATACATACATACATACATACATACATACATCACCATGACATTCGTTCTTGTTTTAAACAGTATCAGTTTATTTTAAGCTCATCATCTAGATGTTCGCCGATGTATTTGAGAAGTTTCGTGATACAGCAATGCGTTTATACAGATTGACCTTGCGCTCTACTTTGGATAACTGTAAAACCAAGTGTTTGAATTGGAACTCCTCACTGACATTGATCTTTATATGCGTTCTGAAAAAAATAATTTCTTGCGGTATTTCAATGGCGAGCCACCAATTACCGTGCGCCAAGAACACAGACATGGACCCAAACAATTGCATCATGTATCTTTCCTCAAAGAATTTATATAGATGGGCGGTGATGGACGACACATTTGCTGCTGGTTTTCATTGGATCAATCCCGCGAATGCAACCATTGGCCGGTTTGACAGTAACAACAATAACGGATACTTCTTTGAAGTTAACTTGGAGTACCGAACACAATTTTCACAGCAGCTACTCTGATCATCCGCTAACACAAAAAGTGCTATCTGTACCACATGATAGGTTCTCTCCGTATCAATGCCGGATTATAAACGATAAAGGGCGTAAATTTACATAATGTACTAAGATAGTACCAAACCTCAGAACTAGAATTAACAACACAGTCCATGTACGAAACCTTCAGCACGGTATGCTTATTGTAAAGTCTGTCGTGTGCTCATGTTTTGGAATGCAGCTTGGATGGCTGATTACATACAGATGAATGCTAGGATTTGGACTAAGGTCGTCAAAAAGCTTGTAAGTAATGTTTTCAAACTAAGGAACAATACTGATGCAGAATCTTTGGTAACGGAACAAATAAGACATTGTCCGGGATAGCGAACAAGATAAAATTTAAAGGTGCGTCGCACACCCGAGATTTGAGTCACGCGCAATATTTGACGGCGACCTCAAAGCCATGCACATTATTTTTAAAAAAAATAATACAAACTAAAACTAAACAAACCGACATAAGTGGGTGCAGATGTGATACATCTTTTCAAACTCTTGATCTAGGAATTATTTTTATAACATGATAGAGCAATACATGAAACGTACTGAAGTGGATTAATTATTACCATATGTAACTATTAAAGCATGAGTCGTCTCTAGTAAATGAGTCTGACACCAGCGACAATCCGAAAAATCATGCACCGTTGAGTAACACACAAAGTTGTTGGTACGTTCAAAACTGTGTGATCAGGCAAGCTAATCAGGGAATAAGTGGGAGTGCGCGACAAAATGTTTGCTATTGATGTTGGATCCAGCAAAATCATCAAGAAGGCAAATGATTCTCACGCATGATTGTGCAAAAGGATCTTCAGCATTATTAGAGATTGCACTGGCATCGTTGCGTGTTTATCGCAATTGGTCTAATATTCAATCTCTGCCATTTGATATATTTTCCAAAAATAATTCATTTGTGTTTTGGAGGGTCGTGGCGCCATCTAAAATGAATGTAGAAATCTGACGCATGATCACATTGGCGACCGAGCGATAATCCACACTCAGTGCACTCGAGCACGAGCCCACTTGCATCTCTTCCATATCGATCGAATCACCAACGTACGCGTTTGATATTGCATAGTCTTCGCTGAGAACAGATTTGGTTGACATAATGATATTTCATTAGAAAGATAACCGAGAGCCAACGAATGTTTCGTGCGGGATCCGAAGGTACCAATTACACTATGGCGCCAGACATTGTTAAAATAAACATTGAAAATCATGTTAATCTGACATGTGACACCATTACCGGTAGTAATAAAGCTTCAATCTCGATAATGCAAGCGTACGAGTGTTATGTATTATTTAAGTTTTCCCCGACTGAGGACTACCGGTGTTCTGTTTTCAATTATTTTATAGGCGCCCGTGTATCATCCGAATCATTATGGTAGAGTGACACATATTCGTTTATTATTGTGGACCAGGACGAGTACAAATTAGACGTCCGCATATTATATTGACCATACCACTGTACATTAGAGACTGAAGCGATATTGAAATGCAATGACATGTACACACTACAGAACTGTCCTTGGTATGTTGTCTGTAGATTGTTTTGGGTATACTAAATGCGCACGAGATCTTTTACTTGCGCTTTGCACCAAGATCTTAGCACTTTAAATGCGAATCTTTGATCGCACAAAAGTACCTGGCCAAAATCATAAAAAACGGGGGACTGGTGTTTCGATCGTATTTATCAATGTCTGTGTTGAATCGTATGTATTCGTCTAAAGTGGAAATAATGGCAAGCTTGGTAAAATGAAAGATAAAAATGATGACGAAAATGGAAAGCTGAGTATTGTCAAATCGTCAACACATGCAGTTAAAACATTCATTTTCAAAATGTTTTCATATATGCACTACAAAGATCATTACATGTGCAAAAATGAATAGTTGCAGGAGATGAAATTCAATTCGAGGCATTCGACTTCGATCCGGAAAGATTCTTATCCGTATTTGGTGTTTATGTTTAAGATTAGACGTACCTTTACATGTCAGTAATAGATTCTAATGAGGTTGAGGTATATGCCAATATGATTTTTGACCGGCTGCTAAAATTAACCGTGAGTTTCTTCCACTTTTCAATAAACCTTTGTATACACTGAAATATCATCTTGCTAAGGGTCAAATATAAATCTACAGCTAAGGACAACCTGAGATACCCATGCCAAATCAAGATGTGTGTGTGTGTGTGTGTGTGTGTGTGTGTGTGTGTGTGTGTGTGTGTGTGTGTGTGTGTGTGTACTTTTAACGTACCGTTGGCAATTTGAGCACTATCGCTACGATGTTCTCAGTGAGGCAGTTTATAGTGATGTCTAGTACTGGGACATCATGCCGTTGACATGTGGCATCATGTCCCAACCAGTCACATTTTCTAGACTCCAGGCTGACAGGTCTATATACTAAAATCTTAATGCAGAGCACCAAGCAAGGCAGCTGCTAGTAACATGGTATGACTCAGCAATGGTTCAAATCCGCAACGCCCGCTCATAGTCATCGGAGTGGTCCCAAATCGAAGAGAGCATGGACTCATTTCATTAGCACTTAACAATCTCTGATCGTTGACTGCATCACTATAACCCTGGTTGCAGTCCGCATCGGGTACATTGAACAAACTTTCAGCGTAATATTGAATGGGCGAAAATTAGAAATACCGTTTCAGACACCAATCAATGGTGCAATCAATATGGTCATATGTGAACGTGGCACTATGACTAAATAACGTCCTTAACAAACGAATGTCCTATTTAGATCTATTTGGCGAGGACCTCTCTAAGTACGGTATTTTATATGATATTGAACTTAAAAGTTTCTTCCATCGCTTTAAAAAAAATTCTCTCTATTTATATATTTTTAAAAATTACTTACGCATGGGGCCTTTGTAAACGAGGAAATTAAGACTTCAATAACTAGCATAGGTACACCAATAAGAATTGTTGCTGGAACCATAGCAACTAGTGTGACTAGCAGGATTGGCCAAAAATTCTCCTCGCGCTTTGATTCATTAATTCGTGACTTTTTAGAACTTCTCGCGGTGGCACAAAGTAGTCGTGGTACAAATAATAAACTATTATTAATTAGTTTATTATTATTAAAGTAAAAAAAAAAGTTATTAAAAAATAATACTGACTATTCAGAAGAACATGATTAGCATGGATGAGTTTGACATTGAGGACTGGCTTTTCGGAACACAGGTCCAAAACTGGAGAGTGGAAGTGCATTTAATAAAAGTCGAGTAAATGTTTGCACGTTTGCCAGTGTTCGTAAGGTAGATCACTCGTATTATTTCGCAATCTAGTGGTCTAAGCGATTTTGTTGATTACTGATCAAAACTGAAGTCTTTTACACCACATTACCTTCCTCTTGATTGAATGCTTAGACCAAATATTGCCTTCACCAACTGATTTATTAAACTCTCTCTCTCTCTCTCTCTCTCTCTCTCTCTCTCTCTCTCTCTCTCTCTCTCTCTCTCTCTCTCTCACACACACACACACACACATCAGGTGAATTACCATCGTTTTTCAAAACTGTCATCATAAAGCCTCTGCTGAAGAAACCATCATTTTACCATAACGATTTAAAGAACTATAGCCCAGTTTCTAATCTCCCGTTCACATAAAAAAAAATCTTAGAAAACGTTGTCCTAACCGAACTTGTATCTCAATTGAATTCAAACAGTCTTTGATCAATGTACATTCTGCATGTCGCCCTTGCCACAGTACTGAAACTACTATTTTGAAAGTATTTAATGACATTCGCTCTGCTTTGGATAGCGGAAAGATTACAGTCCTCACCCTCCTCGATTTGTCATCAACATTTGACACAATAGACCATGATATATTACTTCACCGTTTTCAGCACGTGTTTGACATTCACAATACAGCCTTTCAGTGGTTCAAGACCTACTTAGTCAACACGACACAAATTATATCTGCAACTGGAATAAACTCCAACTCATTTGATCGCTATGTTCTGGTATTCCACAGGGGTCAGTTATTGGACCTGTTCCCTTCATTTTATTCACTCAGCCGCTCTCAGGTGTCATAGGTCATCACCCAGTGTCTCACCAATTGTACACTAATGATACCCAAATATACAAATCTAGCCACACAATTAAAGTTGATGCTACCCTCCAATGAGTAGAGGGATGCATTTCTGATGTGAAATCATGAATGACATGTAACACGCTGCATACGAATGATGATAGAACTGAGGCCATTTTTAATCACAACACAAAGACTTTCGCATTCACATCATTTACCTCAAACAATAAATATCATCAACACCAACATTAAATTCACACAGTCAGTACGAAACCTAAGTGTTACTCTAGACAGTACTCTCAAATTGTACCAACATGTCATGAACATATGCAAGGGTGCATACCTTGAGCTGAGAAGAATCAGCTCCATTCGCAAATATCTTTCAGTTGATGAACATATGCGAGGCTGCATATCTTGAATTGAGACGCATCAGTTCCATTCGTAAATATCTTTCAGTTGATGCCACTAAAACACTTGTGTGTTTATTAGTATTTTCAAGACTGGACTATTGTAACTCAATTGTGTCTGGTTCATCTCAATATATACTCCAGAAACTTCAAAAGTTCAAAACACAGCTGCTCAGATCATCTTTTGAGTACCTCGATCAGAGCACACCTAACCACTGATCTGTACCCTACACTGGCTATCCATTCGATCCAGAATCAAACACAAATTTGTTCTCTGTGCTACGTTTCACTGACGGACTCCAGTCGAGCATACCTATCCGGCCTCACGCATCTGTAAACACCAGCAAGATACTTATGCTAATCTTCTGACAATCCTATACTCATTGTTCCCACTATGAAAAAAAAGTCATTTGGACAACGTTCTTTTGCATACCATGGCTCAGAGACGTGAAACAAATTTCACATTGAAATCAGACACAAAGACACAGTGAGTATTCTTGTCAACTCACCTCTTTCGACTGCAAGAACAAACTTCAAGACCTAGTAATGTTTCGTACCTTAAATATTTTCAGCATTTTTTATGTTTTCCAATTTCAAGGGTTTTTTTTTTTGTTCCTTAGTCATATCAATTTTGATCGTGTAAAGCGCTTAGAGCTTGTAAAGATTAGGCGCCATACAAAGTCCTCATTATTATTATTATTATTATTATTATTATTATTATTATTATTATTATTATTATACAAATTCCTGATTACTATTATTACAGGGATGTCTGTGGATGAGGTTAACGTGTAAGCGCGTACGCATCATATGAAGCAAAGTATGGACAGGGGAAGACATTAACATAGATCGGTATTTTTTAAAAAGTGAAAAACTGATATTAGCTTGCTACTTATATTGCCATGAAAAACAACATTTAAAAAAACAAGAAAGAAAATAGGATAAAACACATTTTGCTTCTCATAGATCTAAGTACTTCCAGGTAAAACAGAAAGCATCCATCATCTAGAAAAATAAAGTTAGAAAAACAAATGGGCAAAAGTTTCAAAGAGGAATGATGATCATGATGATGTAGTAGCGGTGGTGGTGGTGGTGGTGGTGGAACATCGGTCAACTGTTAAATATATATATATATATATATATATATATATATATATATATATATATATATATATATATATATATACATATATATACATATATATACATATATATATATATATATATATATATATATATATATATATATATATATATATATATATATATATATATGTATATATATATATATATGTGTATATATATATATATATATATATATATATATATATATATATATATATATATATATATATATATATATATATATATATGGTAACAATATGTTTATTGTAATATATATGGTAATATAAGTATATTGAAAAATAATATATGGTAATAGAAGTAAATTGAAATGTATATGGTAACATAAGTATAATGTAATTTATATGGTCATCGATGTCTTTCATATGTACACTATGGTTATCCAGCTGTAGTTAGTGCATGCTTTTTTCAAACTAGATAAGGGGTACTGTCAAAGAAAGGGAAATAACGTCTGCTTTCTTGATCAATTAACGTAAACTTAAGAGGATTATTTCCCTTCAATAATTGAGCTTGTTTTGTTGTTTATGCATCAGACGCTCTTTCTTCAGAGAATCCAAAACAAAAATAAAATTTAAAAAAAAAAACTTTCAGAAAATAAAAGCTTAATACGTGACTAATATATCTCACTGTTTATAAAAAGAAAAAAATGCAAGGTATTGGAGCAACATGGGCAAACGGGAATCGTCGCGTGAGTAGAACAAATTTATTTTATTATAAAACCTACAAACTTCGATATTACTAAACTTATCTATTATGCAGAAAGTTAGACGAATGGAAAATTAAAATAGAAAAACGCTGAAAACTTACAATCATTTACTATTTCTAACTTACTGTTTTTTAATTACTAAGTTTTCTTGTGACAAAGTCATCCCTTTAGCCATTTTGATTAAACGATGCAAACGAATGAAAAAAAAAGTCAGAAAAAAAAATTATCCTTTTGAAGAGAGAAAAAACAAGTAGGAATTAAAGTAAAAAGAAGAGGAGATATGATGATCAGCATGACGGTGGTGGTGATCCACGTATTAATAAAACAATTCAACCAACACAATAGATTTGTTAGTTATCTGACCTTTTGTGCGGTCACAAAAGCATTTACAGCATTATTAACTGCATACTGTAAAATCGAGTTATACTTTAATCCGTTGAAAGTTGGTGTTTAAATATATATGTACAGGATTTATCTCATGAATATCAGTATATACAATGCATATTTATCACTACTCTTTATTCCTCCCCCCCCCCCCAAAAAA